>JAUCMX010000011.1:3502122-3704622 GCA_033459395.1 Hemibagrus guttatus
CTTCTGTTGTAAGGTGCATTCTGGGTAATGGTACTGTGTTTTGATTTTGAGAGATAAGGACAGACTTGCATATTAAAAAAAAAAGAATAAAAAAAAAAAAGTCATGTCACTTCAAGCCATTTTAGAAATCAAAGCCATTAAAAGTGAAGCTTTCTATTTTCCCCCTTGGAGCAGGTTTACAGGGTTTATTGATGCATTAGTTGTGGGCCATCTTCTTTCCTCTTTAACCCAGAATAGTATTTAGACCTTGTGCTTCACCAAGCAGTGTGCAATCATGAGTTGCATGCTCTGTTTGTTAGCTATCACTTTTATTGACTCCCTTTGTGTATGTGGCTTGCAGCAACAGCGCACAGTGTACCGCCTGACCCTAGTGAAAGCCTGGAACGTAGACGAACTCAAAGCCTATGCCGAGCTCATTGCCCTCGGCCAGCCGGACTTCATCGAGGTTAAGGTAAGCCGCTCACAGCGTATCTGTTTCTCATGCACCTTTTATAATCCTCAAGATCATATCTGTGACAAATGTTGCTCTTTAAGCAAAGCTGCTTTCAAATTCTCTCAGAACAGACAGAACAGGGTTTTGTTCTCGCGCTCAAACACCTGAGTCACAGCATTCTGGCCTCCAAGGCTGCATATAATTTGGCTTATGTTTAAAGACCTCTTTATTAAATAGTGCTTTTATATTGAGTCTTTGAGAGGAAAAAGCAGACCCAGAGTTTAACCAGACTCAGTTCGGTTCAAATAAACCAGCTACAAGTCATCTCAGTGCTTTTGATGATCATAATATAAGTGGAGCAGTTACTATATTGGTCCTCTTTCGCATTATGTCCTGAGACTCCTTGTTGTTCACACCAAACTCCTTATAGACCTGAGTTTCAAGTTTATTTATCATATGTACTGATATCAGTGACAGTTTGTACAATGAAATGCTTAGGTGAGGCTCAGGGAAACTACGGCAATAATTTAAGCAAAAACCTAAAGTAAAAATATTATATACAGCATATAAGATACACCGATCAGCCATAACATTATGACCACCTGCCTAATATTGTGTCGGTCCCCCTGTTGCTGCCAAAACAGCCCTGACCCGTCGAGGCATGGACTCCACTAGATCCCTGAAGGTGTGCTGTTGTATCTGGCACCAAGATGTTAGCAGCAGATCCTTTAAGTCTTGTAAGTTGCAGGACTTAAAGGATACTTTTGATAGATACTGACCACTGCAGACCGGGAACAGCCCACAAGAGCTGCAGTTTTGGAGATGCTCTGATCCAGTGGTCTAGCTATCACAACTCGCTCAAATCCTTACACTTGCCCATTTTTCTGCTTCTAACACATCAACTTTGAGGACAAAATGTTCCCTAGCAGATACTCCGCATACACTATACTGCCAAAAGTTTTTGGACGTCTGCCTGCACATGAATGTATTATGGAGTTGGCTCGCCCTTTGCGGCTATAACAGCTTCAACTCTTCTGGGAAGGCTTTCCACAAGGTTTAGGAGTGTGTTTATGGGAATTTTTGACCATTCCTCTAGAAGGGCATTTGTGAGGTCAGGCACTGATGTTGGACGAGAAGGCCTGGCTCGCAGTCTCCGCTCTAATTCATCCCAAATGTGTTCCATCAAGTTGAGGTCAGGACTCTGTGCAGGCCAGTCAAGTTCCTCCAAACATGGCAAGCCTTGAGGTGCCTCCAGCATGATGATACACACAAGTGTATCTTTGCATTCACATCGCACAAATCACTAAAAGGATCCTCAAACATTCCATACTCCTGGCATGGCTAATGAACTGGAGCTACATGGCTAATCTTCATAATTAGTAAATAAAAGTCATAGCTGCACCATATGGCCAAATATATGAACATTTAATCATCACAAGCACACTGGTGATCTCAAGAACTGTTTCCACAAAGCTGGAAACACAGAATTGTCTAGAATGTCTCTGCATGCTGAAATGTTCCCTTCACTTGAAGTGGCCTGTAGGTCCTTAGATGTTTCTCAGGGGTTCTATATGAATTCCTTTGGTTCAGTAACAGTGGTAATGTATTTCCTCCATTTGTCTATATCTATGATCTGCCTCACACTGGACTGGTGAAGGCAAAATCTAAAGCTTTTGCAACCTTTTCCAGCCTGATGAGCATTGATAACCCTTTTTCTTAGGTTCTCAGGAGTCTCCTTTGATCGAGAAACCTGTGTGGTGTCCTCCACATAAATCCTTCCTGCCCTGCACTCTGATATCTGCTATTATATCCTTTATTGACATGAGAAAACATGCAGGACAGCAGTGATGCTTCAAATCCCATTTAACAGCCATTCGATGGCCTCTTGATGCTCCACCGCAAACATGCTCAGTGCATCTCAATTCCAAACTGAAGCAGCCTTTAACTTTGACACACTGTTTCCTAGCAACAACAATCGAGCAGTGGGATGCGAGGATTTGTGTTTCCTGCTTCTCAATAAAACCAACGAAAGAATGCAAGAAATTCTGCTGAATATTGTGCTCCAGACGTTTCCAGAATGCTTTTTAATAAAGTGTGAACAGTATTCATGGGGAAATATCAACTCTTTTTCTCTTCTGCTTTTAGTTAGAAACAAAATTGGATGAATTAAATCTTCAGGAAATCATTAGCCTTAATAACGTCCCTTGGCTTTAATGACACTAATGGCAGTATACGAATTATGCACCTGCCCTCACGAGATGTTCCTGGTCTTTGGCAGGAAAGGGTAATTATTCGTAATGATGATTTTCTTTGGTGTAATATTCAGACTGAATGTTTAATTTGCTAATGTCCAGAAGCAAAGTCTAATGTTTTATTCTTTATGCATGAAGTGCACTATTTCCTCTCAAACTGAAGGAGATTCTGCACCATGCTGTAAGTTGAAATAGTTTGTAATTGTACTTTGTAAATTTTTTACTTCACTAGATTTTTTTTTAATCAAATGGATATTTTTAATCTGATATATTACACAAATCGGGGGGGCACGGTGGCTTAGTGGTTAGCACGTTCGCCTCACACCTCCACGGTTGGGGGTTCGATTCCCGCCTCCGCCATGTGTGTGTGGAGTCTGCATGTTCTCCCCGTGCCTCGGGGGTTTCCTCCAGGTACTCCGGTTTCCTCCCCCAGTCCAAAGACATGCATAGTAGGTTGATTGGCATCTCTAAATTGTCCGTAGTGTGTGATTGCGTGAGTGAATGAGAGTGTGTGTGTGCCCTGCGATGGGTTGGCACTCCGTCCAGGGTGTGTCCTGCCTTGATGCCCTATGGCGCCTGAGATAGGCACAGGCTCCCCGTGACCCGAGTGTAGTTCGGATAAGCGGCAGACAATGAATGAATATTACACAAATCTCCAGACACCTTGGTTACTTACTATAATCTTAAATTAGCCAGAGTTGGAAAAAATATATAGTGAATTCACCATTTAACTATGTTTTGCTGTAGCTGCTGTACGTGCTGCGATATTGTCTACAGGTAGTTACTGTATTTTCTTTCTCATTTTACTTTGTTTTCAGTAACTTACTGTAGGTTTTCCAGATTATTTTATAGCAATTTTACAGCAGAGAACATATTGTGTACAATATAATGCCTGGGTGTGTGGATGGAGAGAGAGATGGATGGATGGGTGAGTGTGTAAATGGCTGGATAGGTGTGTGGGTGGATGGATAGGTGATGGATGGATGGATGGATGGATGGGAGGGTTTGTGGATGGATGGATGTGTAGATTGGTTGATGGCTTGTGTGATTGGATGGATGGATGGGTGTGTAGATTGGTTGATGGGTTGAGTGATTGGACAGATGGATGGATGTGTAGATGGCTGGATTGGTGTGGGAAGATGGATGGGAGGGTTTGTGGATTGAATGGATGGATGGGTATGTAGATGTCTAGATAGGTGTGTGGGTAGACGGATGGGGGGTTTATGGATGGATGAGTGTGTAGATTAGTGGATGGATGGATGGGTATATGGGTGTGTAGATTGGTGGATGGATTTGTAAGTGGCTGGATGAATTTGTAGCTTGGTTGGATGGTTATATAGGTGTGTAGATTTATGGATGGCTTAGTGTGTAGATTGGTGGATGGGTTTGTGAGTGGATGGATGTATGGATGGGTGTGTAGATTGGTGGATAGGTATGTGGATGGATTGATGGGTGGATGGATGGATGAGCTGGGTGGTTGGTTGTGTGTGTAGATTTGGTGGATGGGTGTGCGAGTTGATGGATGGGTGTGTAGATTGGTGGATGGGTGGGTTTGTGAGTGGATAGATTTATAGTTGGGTGTGTGAATGAATGGTTATAAGCTGCTTCTGCGGCATGAATGGTTTTCCCCAAATAAGATGTATTTGTGATGGAAGAATGCAGGATTAGACCAGCACTCATATGACGCTCTAGTTTCATTCCATCTGATTATTTTTGGAGTGTGGTTTAAATTCAGCCATAATTTAAAGCATTTGCAGATAAAGACCGCAGCAAGCATTTCATTCACAGAGATGAAGAGCACATCAGAGTTAATGAATGTCATGGCAGTTAATGAATGTCACTCTCTGTTTGATTTATCCGAGCTGCTGTTGTAGGTCATCATTATTTGTAATGGTTTCAGTATAAAATGATTGCTAGGGCTTGTTGGTTCTTCCCCATGACTTAACAAAGACTACATAGGCAGTTCAGTTATACAGTAGAAGAAAAGCAGTATGCCAACAGAGTAGTATGTCTGAATGTTCAGTATTCATGAAACTGTAGGTTAGAAATAGTATTGAATTATGGAATCAATGCCCTGTGCTATCCCATAATGCAACAGGAAGAGCTGTGAATCAAAGGCAGCGCGTCAGTTTATTTTAAGCGGATTAAATATATTCAAGTATTATTAGTATTGGTATTAAACGTTATTTAAATGTTATTTCATCCAGGCGATTGAAACTTCGTTATTTAACAGCACTGGTTGTGTAGAGCTTTAAAAAAAAAAAAAAGCAGTCAGTAACCTGGCAGTGCATACATTTCTCTAACTTTACTTTTGAATTTGATTAAATTTTCAATAATTAAATTCTTTTTAGGGGGGCACGGTGGCTTAGTGGTTAGCACGTTTGCCTCACACGTCCAGTTTGCATGTTCTCCCCGTGCCTCAGGGGTTTCCTCCGGGTACTCCGGTTTCCTCCCCCAGTTCAAAGACATGCATGGTAGGTTGATTGGCATCTCTAAATTGTCCGTAGTGTGTGATTGCGTGAGTGAATGAGAGTGTGTGTGTGCCCTGTGATGGGTTGGCACTCTGTCCAGGGTGTGTCCTGCCTTGATGCCCTATGACGCCTGAGATAGGCACATGCTCCCCGTGACCCGAGTGTAGTTCGGATAAGCGGCAGTGAATGAAATTCTTTTTATTTTAAATATGGAGACCATAGATCTACATACTTGGACTAGGTTGTGTAATTTAACTCCTCCTTCTTTAAAAATGAAAAACATTCCAGTCTACCAAATTTCAGCTCGATCTGACTGGCAGTTCTTTAAAGAGGCAAGTATTCTTTTAAGTGGATTTAATATACACATTGTGATTTGTGTGAGCAGTTATACAGATTATGATGCACTTATACAGTATACTGGCTTTATGTCTGCTGTTTTCATCATGAGCATAACTGCAAAGAGAGAAAAACTCGATTATATGTTGAATTATTTCTCAGTTCCTAATAGAGGTTTTGCGACCTCAGAGATTCAACTTGAGTCATAACCAGAGCAAATTGCGTTTAGATTTACTGTTGGGGTCCCGAGGCTTGTTTTCATCCCCATATCTGAAGAAGCTTGATATTTTTCACACATAGTGACATTTTGAAAGGCGGTGTGTGAGCGCTGAACTGCAGTATGTTTCAGAACCAATTTCACGCTTGTAAAACTTGTTTTCTGTCCTTAACTTTTCGCTGAAATGCAGATATTCTTCATCAAGCCCCCGAACAAGAGCAGATGTCTGTTGTTTTTTCACTTGGTTTCCTTTTGTCCTTGTGGCTTCATTTCACTCGCTTTGATATGTTGTTTTCTTAAGATGATTGTTTGGGGAAGGTTTTAGCCCTGAGATTTAGAAAAATTTTGTGATTAGTTTGGCAGATCACCGTCAGTGACGGTTCATTGCTGCCAAGAAGCTATTGATGTCACGGACTAATGCCAACAAAATGGCTGTAGATGCACAGCTTGAAATAAGATTATATTTCCTGAATGTCTGGTTTTGTTTTTTTTTTCTTTTTTTTTTTAGTAGAATGAACAGTGTGGTTGTCTCTTTCCCAACACAAAGCAAGGTTAAGCTTTCTGTTTCTCTTACAGAACATGTATGGACTAATACTAAGGTCGACTTGTCAATTTCACCATACCTAGAGTACGGACCTGAGGGACACCACGTGTATAATGTACACACAGATTCACTGGGAATTAATTAATCAGGCTTTGTTAATATGTAGTGCTCATGTGTTTCCTTTGACTGCTGAGTAAACCGAAACTGTATGCTCTTGCTGTATGTTTTCTGGCTTCCTGCTGGCTGCTTCCACAGCTCATTTTTCCTGATCATTGCAGCATTTGTGAATGGAATATTGTCCTCTCATGTTTTCTCCTGCTCAATTATCCATATAACCAAATCCGCTTTTTTTTTGTACTGCTGTGCTCTTGGCCTGCATGTATTTTATTTCATTTGTTTATTTATTTGCTTTAAACCTACAGGCTGCACAGATAAATCAGCCCAATTGCAGGAGGAGGGGGTGTGGTTTAGTTTGAGGGGAGGAGCTAGAGGTATATGTATGTGTATGTGGCTGTGAGCAGAGCCAAACTGAGCAGGAAGAACTAATGAAGCTGGAAAGCTGTTATTTATTTATTGTTAGCAAAATGTTTTACATTGCTGACTGAGGAATGTGCCAAAGGGCACAAATACAAATTAAGAAGCTTGTGACCACTCTTTGTTTTTTCCTTTTGTATGTTGCTGTCTGTTTGGGTTCTGGATGTACAAAGCTTTGAGCTTCTTTCAGACTTAATTTGGGAGAATATGGGCTTTTCACACTGTATTTAACCCCTAGGTTAATGTCGTTTTAAACTCTTTTAACCCCTGGGTAGAGGAACATTTCACAGGTTTTGCACCAGGTTATGAAACCCTGCTCATGGGTAGCAGTGATTTTGAAGAATCCTTTATCGCCACACGTAGATCACAGCACAGTAGAATTTTTTTCTTCGCATGTCCTAGCTGAGAAAGTTGGGGTCAGAGCGCACGGGCAGCTATTATGCAGTGCCCCTGGAATAGAGAGGGTTAAGGGCCTTGCTCAGTTACCCAACAGTGGCAGCTTGGCAGTGCTGGGACTTGACCTTCCAATCAACCACCCAGAGCCTTAACCACTGCCACAAGTGGCCCATGCAGGGATCGACGAAACGACCTTGGAGTTATTGGCACCACACTCTAACCAGCTGAACTAACCAGCCAAGACCGGTTTTGCAGCATTAACCCCACATTGCAGTGCCAAATGTGTACATTGTGAAACAATGTGATGTTAGAATGTTACGGCTAGATGCTTACCAGCAGACACCCAATCAGAACTCATATCACATGCTTTGTACAGGTCGCAGAAACTCTGCATGTTTCATCTGTTAACTGCAGCATTTGATTCAATTTAATTCAGTTCAATTTTATTTGTATATCGATTTTAACAAAGAGCATTGTCTCAAAGCAGCTTTACAGAACATAAGAAACGAGAAACAGACAAACAGTCCTAGATGTTAGACAAAATTTTCCCTAGTGAGCAAGCCTGAGGTGACTTAGGTGACTGAGGCAAGGAAAAACTCCCTTAGATGGTATTAGGAAGAAACCAGACTCAAAAGGGAACCCATCCTCATTTGGGTGACACCGGAGAGTGTGATATGAACAATGTCCTTTCTGCATTAGTTGTGTGATGCAGATACAACATGTGTAGAAAGTTATGTGTAAATTAATTAGGAGGTTGTTGTCAC
Source organism: Hemibagrus guttatus (assembly GCA_033459395.1). NCBI lineage: Eukaryota > Metazoa > Chordata > Actinopteri > Siluriformes > Bagridae > Hemibagrus > Hemibagrus guttatus. Next base: position 3,510,070 of record JAUCMX010000011.1, read on the forward strand.
CCTCATAGGGTTGGTAGCGTTGCTCTGAATACCCCAGTCCTCACACAGCAGAGCCTGGCTGGAGCTGGTCCATCTCTGGATGCCACTGGAGCTGGCACAATCCCTATATGTCTCGGGATGGGTAGAAGAAGGGAAACAAATGGAAAGTAATTAGCGTAGCTGCTGTTCATAATATTAGCAGGCACTGGATGATAATGTGCATTTAATCAGATGTATTGGAGTACAAGGTTATGGGGTGTATTATGTGTATGCCTGGCTAAAGAGATATGTCTTTAGTCTACGTTTAAACTGTGTCTGAGCCCCGGACACTATCAGGAAGACTGTTCCAAAGTTTAGGAGCTAAATATGAAAATGCTCTACCCCCTTTTGTACATTTTGATATTCTGGGAACTACCAGAAGTCCGGAGTTTTTTCTTACGGAGCGTGTTGGATTGTGACGTGTTAGAAGACTGGCTAGATATGTGGGCGCTAATCCATTTAGAGCCTCGTATGTAAGTAGTGCTAGTTTATAATCAGTTCTAGACTTAACAGGTAGCCAGTGCAGGGATGATGATATCGGGCTTATATGGTCATATTTTCTTGACCTGGTGAGAACTCTGGCTGCATTCTGGACTAACTGTAGCTTGTTTATTGAAGATGCAGGACAACCACCTAGTAATGCGTTACAATAGTCCAGTCTGGAGGTCATGAATGCATGAACTAGCTTTTCTGCATCAGATACAGATAAAATGTTCCTAAGCTTGGCAATATTTCTGAGGTGAAAGAAGGCTGTTTTTGTAATGTCGGAAATATGTTTTTCAAAGGACAAATTGCTGTCTAATATTACGCCCAGGTCTTTCACTGTGGAGCTAGTAGTGATAGAACATCCTTCTAAATGCAAGTTGAATTGTGAAAGCTTTTGTGTACTGGTTTTTGGACCAATCAGTAATATCTCTGTTTTATCAGGATTTAGTAATAGAAAATTGTCAGTCATCTAATCTTTAATGTCTTTAACGTACTCTGTTAATCTAGACAGTTTAGATATTTCATCTGGTTTTGATGAGCTATATAACTGTGTATCATCAGCATAACAGTGGAAACTAATCCCATGCCTTCTAATGATGTTGCCTAAGGGAAGCATGTATATTGAGAACAGCAGAGGTCCTAAAACTGATCCTTGTGGGACCCCATATTTCACTGGCATTACACTGGACAGTTCTCCATTTAAATCTACAAAATGGTATCGATCAGACAGGCTAAACCATTTTAATACCTGTCCCTGAATACCTATGTGATTTTGTAAGCGATCTACGAGAATGTTATGATCTATAGTGTCGAATGCAGCACTAAGAGTGCAGTTTCTGTGCTATGATGGGGCCTGAAACCTGACTGAAATTCTTCCAGGATATTGTTTTCTTGTAAGGAGCATAATTGAGCAGACACAACCTTTTCTAATATTTTAGATATAAAAGGAAGGTTTGAAATCGGTCTGTAATTTGATAATTCATAAGGGTCTAGTTTAGGTTTCTTAAGAAGAGGCTTAATAACTGCTAACTTGAGAGGTTTAGGGACGTGACCTAAATATAACGAGGAATTAATGTCGAGGAGAGGCTCTCCAGCTGTATGTATCACTTCTTTCAGCAATCTAGTTGGAATTGGATCTAACAAACGTGTTGTTGAATTTGAGGGGAAAAAATATCAAATAGGGATGGAAAAGGTGTCAGTTGGAGTGAAGAGACAGATTTAGTTTTACAATTATAAAAAAGTCCGAAAAATCTGTTCGGGACAAAATGGATGGGGGTCAGAAATAAGTATTTTAGGAACTGATTTAAAAATCATCAGAAGTTCGGTATAAAAAAACGTAAAAAGGCCAAAGTACATTAAAAAGCTGTGAAAGATTAAGAATATCTGTTTAGGTCCAGACTGGCAGATCTCTCCTTTTTGCCCTCACATTGATGTACAAGCATGAGACAAGCTGTTATTTAAAGCGGCTGCACGTTGTATTTATCCAGTCATGGTTGTTGATGTCGCATATATGCAAATAAGAAGAAGGTTAAGACAGGGGTGAGGAATGTGGAATGTGAGGGGTGTGAAACGTCAGATTATGAAGAGTGAATTTACTTTATTATGTTTACTTGTGTTTTAATTTATTTTATTCTGTGCAAAAACCACCTTGTGTGTTATGTACAAGACAGACCTCTTCTTCTTCTTCTTCTTTCGGCTTTTCCCTTCAGGGGTCGCCACAGCGAATCATCTCTCTCCACCTATCCCTATCTTCTGCATCCTCAACCCTTGCACCCACTAGCTTCATATCCTCATTAATTCCATCCATATACCTCCTCTTTGGCCTTCCTCTTTGCCTCCTGCCTGGCAGCTCCATGTCCAACATTCTCCTACCAATATACTCACTGTCCCTCCTCTGAACATGTCCAAACCATCTTAATCTGGCCTCCCTAACTTTGTCCCCCAAACGTCCAACATGAGCTGTCCCTCTGATGTACTCGTTCCTAATCCTGTCCAATCTTGTCACTCCCAAAGAGAACCTCAACATCTTCAGCTCTGCTACCTCGAGCTCTGACTCCTGTCTCTTCCTCAGTGACACTGTCTCTAAACCATACAGCATGGCCGGTCTCACCACTGTCCTGTACACCTTCCCCTTGATTCTCGCTGATATTTTCTGATCACACAGAACTCCCGACACCTTTCTCCACCCATTCCAACCTGCCTGCACTCGCTTCTTTACCTCTTTCCCACACTCTCCATTACTCTGGACTGTTGACCCCAAGTACTTAAACTCCTGTACCTTCTTCACCTCTTCACCCTGTAACCTTACTGTTCCACTTCCCTCCCTTTCATTCACACACATGTACTCAGTCTTACTACGACTGACCTTCATTCCTCTTCTCTCCAGTGCAAACCTCCACCTCTCCAGGTTTTCCTCCACCTGCTCCCTGCTCTCACTACAGATCACAATGTCATCTGCAAACATCATTGTCCAAGGAGACTCCTGTCTGACCTCCTCTGACAACTGGTCCATCACTATAGCAAACAGGAAGGGGCTCAGAGCCGATCCCTGATGCAGTCCCACCTCCACTTTGAACTCCTCTGTCTGACCTACAGCACACCTCACCACTGTCCTGCTCCTCTCATACATGTCCTGCACCACTCTGACATACTTCTCTGCTACTCCTGACTTCCTCATACAGTACCACAGCTCTGCTCTTGGCACCCTGTCATATGCTTTCTCCAAGTCTAATGTACAAGACAGACCTACAAGCTAAAAATGCACAGTTTACACTGATGATCTCCTCATCATGGCACCTGTTAGTGGGTGGGATATATTAGGCAGCAAGTGAACATATTGTCCTCAAAGTTGATGTGTTAGAAGCAGGAAAAATGGACAAGAATAAGGACTTGAGCGAGTTGGACGAAGGGCCAGATTGTGATGGCTAGACGACTGGATCAGAGCATCTCCAAAACTGCAGCTCTTGTGGGGCGTTCCCAGTCTGCAGTGGTCAGTATCTATCAAAAGTGTCCTTTAAGTCCTGGAAGTATGGAGGCTCCACCTTGCAACTTACAGGACTTAAAAGATATGCTGCTAACATCTTGGTGCCAGATAGCACAGCCTACCTTCAGGGATCTAGTGGAGTCCATGAATTTGTTGTCAAAAGTGCGATGCTAGATGTGCCACTCGCTGATAAACATCATTGCTATGGCAACCAGTAGTAGGAACGCCTACAGTACAGCGACCTTTTACAATATGCCTCCTGACGTATGTGCATATGACCTTTAAACAGTTTTTGGAGATGTTTTTCCTCTACTGCTCTTATTTTCACATTTTGCTGCAGTTTTACAGCACCCGTTCTCTTCCATTTCAGGGAGTAACCTACTGTGGCGAGAGCTCAGCCAGCAACCTGACCATGGCCAATGTGCCCTGGCATGAGGAGGTCGTCCACTTTGTGCAGCAGCTCGCCAGTCTCCTGCCCGACTACGACATCGCCTGCGAACACGAGCACTCCAACTGCATGTTACTTGCTCATCATAAGGTGATTTTTTCCACAGACACACTTTCACACCTGTCTCTGATCTGATGCTCTTACATTTTTATTTGCGTTGAAAATAACGGATGATCCATGATGTAATTCAGTCTCTGCTTCCTTTTCAGGCTAGATTATTCTTATTTGCTCATAAACAGAATTCAGAATTTGATTTGCCTTTTCTTCACAACACTTTTTAAAAAATTGGCATGAATCATTTTCAGACTTTCTCAGATATTATTTTATGTTGTTTTTTTTTTTGTTGTTTTTTTAATGTACATTGTACATGTGCGCTACTGAGACTACAGGGGAGAGTGGCACCAAGTCGAGTAGTTCCCAGGAAAAATGCACAAATTACAGCCATATTATGCATCTATCCATCTATTCACCCACCCATCCATCCATCCATCCATCCATCTGTTCACCAATCCATCCATCCGTCCATCTATTCACCCATCCATCTATCCATTAATCCATCTGTCAGTCCATCCATCCATCAATCCATCCACCCAGCCATCCATCCATCTATCCATCTGTTCGCCAATTCATCTATCCATCCATCCATCTATTCATCCATCCATCTATGCATTAATCCATCTGTCAGTCCATCCATCCATTCACCCATCCATCCATCCACACATGCATCCATTAACCCATCCGTCAATTCATCCATTCATCCATTTATCAGTCCATCCATCCATCCTTCCATCCATCCTTTCTCTACACCGATTCTCCTACTTGGTCACAGGGAACCTGGAGTCTATCCCAAGAGACTTGGGGCACAAGGCAGGGTGAAACCTGGACAGTTTATCACAACTACACACAAATACACACACACACACACAAACACTTAAGAAAGTTTTGTGATGCCAATCAACCTACAAAGCATATCTTTGGACTGGGGGAGGAAAAAGAAGAAGAAAACCCCTGAAGCACTGGAAGAACTTTATTATTGTTATTGTTATTTTTTTATTATTATTATTATTATTATTATGTTGCTGATAGTCATTTTCCTGTATTTTTCCGCAGCTATTTCCCCTCGTCCAACTCGATTCCGTTCACAATCTGCAATCTACGCTAAATCAATTAGTGAAGCATAATGATGGATGCATCTCAGCGCCAGCTGTCACCAGCTTGTAATTTCAGTCTTCATAACGATATCTCAGAGCCAGGCAAAAGTATAGTGCACTCGCATCCTATCACCTCTCTGATAGTGTATTTGAAGCCCAAAGATAGGAACTCTAAATTGGATGGTGAGTCAGTGAGAGTGGAGCAGTGACTGTTCCAGTTCCAGGCGGGAGGAGTGAGAGGCTTTTTGTGTGTGTGTGTGTAGACTAAGGTGTGTGTGACCTACATGAGACGCCAGCAGAACAGTCTGATATCTATTGAGTCTATCATTATTATATAATTGTGTGTCTATATAATTGGGGTTTTTTTTTTGGTTTTTTTTGAGCTGCCATCATCCCTCATGTTTCACTGACACAGTTGTGCATTAGTTTTATTTATCAGATTGCAAGAACAGTCTATATTTGGACACGCTGAACTTACACTAACACTTCCTCAAAGCTTCCTCACTGAGTGACCATTAAAGCCATCTGAGATCCTTCGTCTTCTTGTTACTGTGTCCCGGAGCAGAGGTTGAGGGAATGTAACACAAAAGAGGAATATCGTGTCATGATTTGTCTTGCAGGCTGAACTCCTCTAAATCAAAATGGCACCACTAGAAAAAATAGACCTCAGGACCTTCAAAGCACGAGTTTACACAGTGTTGGGAGAGAAAAACAAAATGTTATAAACTACACTACAGTGACGGTCCTTTTATGTCGGTGAGCATCTTTTTGTTCAGTGTCAGTCCTGCCTCTTACTATTGCTTTACAAATATATTTGGGAATTGTTAGTTCCCTATGTGGGGGGGCGGGTTACGTGGTTTAGTGGTTAGCATGTCTGGCTCGCACCCCCGGGGTGAGGGGTGAACACCCTGTGTTTCGTGTGTGTGTAGTTTGCATGATTTTGCAAGTGCTATAGAAATAAAATGTGACTTGCTTGCTGATTTTAGATGTGTGTATGCAGCCTTAAAAACTTTTCGAGCTTTAGTAGTTTTCAGAGCAGCATAGCGGGGCAGATAGCTAGCTAATGTTAGCGTGTTAAACAAAACGTCATAAATCATATATCGAGCTAGATATTTAGTCGGTGAGCGAGAATTAGCTTAAAAGGGTAATAGCGTAAAGATCTTGCCTCTTCTTCAGGTTAGACGCTGACTCTTCTGATGTGGAGAGCTGTTCGGTTGCAGGCGAACATGGCATGGTTCCTGTTGTATTTTCATGACATTACGCTCAAAGCTTCTGTGTCTCCTCTCATTGTTGTGTCGAGAGTCAAGCATGATGGAGACTGATGTGGAAAACAGGCTCCATTTATTTATTTACAATTTATTTATTTATTTATATTGTGTTTGTTTATTTTGTTTGCTTGTTTTTTGTTATTTATTTATATTTTATTTATTTATTTTTAGACATTTTATTTATTTGTTCTGGTTGGTTTTATTTTTATTTTATTTATCTGTTTATTTTTAGACATGAGGGTGTGTGTAGGAAAAGGCAGAAGATTCATTCGACCAAATGATCTATTAAATTAAACCAAAGAGTAGGGCTGAAACGATTCCTCGAATAATTCGAATACAAAAAAATCATTGAGGCAAATTAGTTGCCTCGAAGCTTTGTTTAGTCCATTTACTGTAACTCAGTGGTAGGTTTCTCGCCTATCATGCGGAAGGCCTGGGTTCGATTCCCAGCCAATGCCTCAACCCCAGCCACTGGATGCAGTGCCGGTCCCAAGCCCGGAAAAATGGGAGGGTTGCGTCAGGAAGGGCATCCGGCGTAAAATATTTGCCAAGTTGTTGTGCGGACCAGTTGGTCCGCTGTGGCGACCCCGAACAGGGAGCAGCCGAAAGCAACACACAGAGCACTGTGTTTCCCCACGGAGCATTATTACTGACGCACAGCCCGCTAAACTCGGGGAGAAAAGATTCAGGCCAAAGAAAACGGCAGAAAGTTTTCAAAGTTTGGGATCACTTCAAACTAAAACAGAAAGAAAACTCCGTACAGTGTGATCACTGTAAGATCGAACTGGTTTACCACAACAGTACAAGTTCCATACTTCAATTTCTCATTAGAACACACACAGTCCACGGAGTCGTCACAAGCTAACGCTAGTTGAAATTAAGGCCCGGAAAAATGTGGCTACATGTAGTGACTATTTAAGAGCGTAAATCAGTATGGGGGCTAGTTATGATGTCCCTAATTTAGCTAAGTTTTGTGAAAGCCTAAGCGTCATTCATGTTGATAGCCTCACTCTCTCTCCGTCACTCTCACTCACACACACCAGTATGTAGAGAGAGATTTAAGAGGGATTATAATTTTTTTTATTTGGACCCCCGACCCCCCAGACTTGCCTCATGAGGAGGTACATTTAAAGACTCGCCACAGAGAGCATTTACAGCTGCTGCAGGTGAGCACCAAGGAAGCGAGATCATGGCAGCGAAGCAAACCTTTTGGGTTTAGCGTGGCATGAGTACGAAGAGAAGCTGTGTCATTTTCTCGACATCAGGATGCCTGAGTGAAACAAGGAACACAGACAGACTTTAGTGACGCTGATAGTAAAATCAAGCTGAGTGCCTCGCTTTGTGATTTAAAGGCTCATTAACAGCGCCAAAAGATTTTCCTTTTAATTTGGTAATGCAGAACAAGCATCTTTGTATTAAAATCGGTTCAATTCATTGTTATATAGGCAACCGGATGTCTTATTTGTTTCCATAGCCTTCTCTCATCACTCTTTAACATAAGGGTTAATCATGACAGTCCCATTCCCATTAAGAAGCTAAAACCAACCCTTTTTTCAGTTTGTGATCTTCGTGCTAAAAGCAAAGGCTCCTTCACAGCACAGCATTATGCCACCTCTCACTGCCACCTGACGAACAACTCGCTTCGCACTTAAGCGCACCACCTGAAGCTGTGCCTCCTGGCCACCTGCCACACAGCTTGCGCAAGTCCATTTGAAGTAAGAGGTGTATAGCATTTTGTGAAATAGCTGTAGAAAATAAATGCTTTGGCTGACAAGTCCCAGATGCTATGGGTTATGCAACAATGTCTGGATTTTTATTTCTTTATTTATTTTTGTCTCGCTTCCTGAACCCACAACCACAGTGTGGCATTTATTTAGGATGAAGACCAGGGCATGAGGCATGTGGTGAATTATTCACCTCACTGCAGTGAAATATAATCAGTTCCACTGTAAAATTACATCACCAATACGTGTAAAATAATCATTTAGAAACATATCTTAGATATTTAATTAGATATTTCAACTGGGTTGTAATATCAAGGTATATCTCTATATTGTAAATATAGTATAGTATGAGACAATACCCTTTGTTTACACCGATCGGGCATAACATTATGACCCAATATTGTGATGGTCCCCCTTTTGCTGCCAAAACAGCCCTGACCCGTCGAGGCATGGACTCCACTAGATCCCTGAAGGTGTGCTGTGGAATCTGGCAGCAGATCCTTTAAGTCCTGTAAGTTGCGAGGTGGGGCCTCCATGGATCGGACTTGTTTGTCCAGCACATCCCACAGATGCTGAATTGGTTTGAGATCTGGGGAATTTAGAGGCGGAGTCAACACCTCAAACTGGTTGTTGTGGTCATCAAACCCATTTCTGAAGCATTTTTGCTTTGTGGCCCGGCGCATTATCCTGCTGAAAGAGGCCACAGCCATCAGGGAATAGCGTTTCCATGAAAGGGTGTACATGGTCTGTAACAATGCTTAGATGGGTGGGACGTCTCCAAGTACCATCCACACTTTTTCCATTGCTCCGTAGTCCAGTTCTGATGCTCATGTGCCCATTGTTAGTGCTTTCGGGGGTGCACAGGGGTCACCATGGGTACCCTGACTGGTCTGCAGCTATGCGGCCCCATTCGCAAACAAACTGCAATGCACTGTGTATTCTGACACCTTTGTATCAGAACCAGCATTATCTTCTTCAGCAATTTGAGCAACAGTAGCTCGTCTGTTCACACGGGCCAGTCTTCGCTCCTCAAGTGCATCAATGAGCCTTGGCTGCCCATGACCCTGTCGCCCATGACCCTGTCGCCGTTCCTTCCTTGGACCACTTTTGATAGATACTGACCACTGCAGGCCGGGAACACCCCACAAGAGCTGCAGTTTTGGAGATGCTCTGATCCAGTGGTCTAGCCATCACAATTTGGCCCTTCGTCAAACTCACTCAAATCCTTATGCTTCATCTTTTCCCTAATCATGACCGGCATTAAATCCTCTCTTGGCTGCATCCTAATCCTCAGTTTATATTTCAGTGTTTACTTTTGTCATAATTAAAAAATTTGTTTTATTTGATATCATTTATGAGGTTGTGTTTCTAATTAATACCATGTACTAATTAGTACCCAATCAGACAATGTTATGACCACCTGCCTAATATTGTGTTGGTCCCCCCTTTTCCTGCCAAAATAGCCCTGACACGTCGAGGCATGGACTCCACTAGATCCCTGGTGTGCTGTGGTATCTGGCACCAAGATGTTAGCAACTTAGAGGACTTAAAGGATACTTACAGAACTTAAAGGACTTACAGGACTTAAAGGATACTTTTGATAGATCCCCATGGAACCCCATGAGAGCTGCAGTTTTGGAGATGCTCTGATCCAGTGGTCTAGCCATCACAATGTAGCCCATTTTTTCTGCTTCTAACACATCAACGTTGAGGACAAAATGTTCACTTGCTGCCTAATATATCCCACCCACTAACAGGTGCCATGATGAGGAGATCATCAGTCTTCTTCACTTCACCTCTCACTGCTCAGAATTTTATGGCTGACCGATGTATATAGTTATAGTGATGAAGTCCTGCCCACTTGCTCATAATTGTTCCTGCAGTATGCATGAAGACATGGCTTCGTTCCACACTGCTGAAGAAGTCTTGGTTAGTAAATAGAAAAACAATGGCTTAGTTATGTGGAGATGGCCCGGATTTAAAAGATAAGATGAGCAAACTTTATTTAGCAAATTTATTTCCCCGTGCTGTGACTTATGACAAATATAAGTAGTCAGTGGTGTGATTCTAGCTAATGCTATAGTCTGATACTTTAACAGAGCGAACAACAGACCGGTTGTAACTTTGTGTGTGTGTTTGGTGGGTTGTTTGGGTATGTTTGGGGGGGTGTGGATGGAAGTGGGTGGCTGTGTGTGAACTGGTGTAGTTAGTGTTCAATTCAGTGCATTCGTATTTGTATAGCACTTTTAACAATAGATATTGTCTCAAAGCAGCGTTACAGAACATAATAAATATAGTACAAAAAGATCAAGATTAAACTTAAAGATTAGACTTAAATTTATTTATTAAATCCCTAGTGAGCAAGCCTGAGGCGACTGTGGCGAGGAAAAACACACTTAGATGGTAAGCGGAGGAAACCTTGTGAGGACCCAGACTCAAAAAGGAACCTCATCCTCATTTGGGTGACACCGGAGAATGTGATTATGAATAATGTCCTTTCTACAGTCATATACAGTCAGTTAGAGCTGTGTAACCAGGAGCTCCTGACCAACTCAACATCTGAGTTCATTATACAATCAACACCAGCTCCTCCATGCAAGCGTCATCAGTTTAAGGTCAGTTCTGTCAGTCAGCTCTCCTTCACTCACTTTGTTTTGTGTTCTGCTCCTGAATGTCTCCTTACAGTTTAAAGTGGACGACGAGTGGTGGACGTGGATCGACTACGAGCGCTTCCATGAGCTCATTCGGCAGTACGATGAGAGCGACGGTGCCAAGACCTTCACCGCGCTGGACTACATGGCGAAGACCCCCAGCTGGGCCGTGTTCGGGGCTCGTGAGAGAGGCTTCGACCCGTCAGACACGCGCTTCCTCAGGAAAAACAAGACCAAAGACATCTCTGGGTGCTGATGTCACACACTGGCAGCTGAATCTTGTTTATTAACATCTGAATAAGAGAAATACCTTTTATAAAGACTTTATTAAACGGATGTCTGGTTCTGCAGGGCTCTGTGAATCCTCGGGTTCCACATAAGAAGAGAACTTATTTTAGGTCATTACTCTTGTTTTCCAGCACAGGATCAGTGAGTTTCCAGTGTCATATGTTCACTTGTGCTTTCTAACCATTTCTTATTCTTGTGTTTGGTTTTTGTGAACACTCACGCTGTCTCTACATGTCCCTTTTTCTACCTTTCCATCTAACGCCTGTTTCCGGTTTCTTCTTTCCCTCAGTTTTCACCCAGAGAATCGGTATGAGGATTACAGCTTCATTCCCTAACATACACAAAGTCTTGTTTCAGTCTTGGACAAAACTATTCCTTTATTTTCTCAGTTTAATGGCTTTATTTTCTCAGTTTAACGTGTGTGTAACATTAGCATAAGGCCAAGCGTGTCATAGTTCCCAGAGTTCTTTAGTGAGGCCAATACTGCTGTGACTGGCACTATACTGTTCTTTTTTTTTTTCCTTCTGGTTTCCTGCTGTGAATTTGGGTGTTACTTGGAATTAAATTTCCTTTATTCTCGTTATCATTTTGTGGTCAGGTTTTTCAGGGTTTTTTTTTTTTTCCAGCTCTTCGGCTTTATCGTATCATCTAGATTTTAATGCCAAAACGCACAGAACGTAAGCATGTCATGTTTTTTGATTTGGCTGTATCTGTATTTTCCACATCTGTTTGTTTTTAGATTGCTCAAAAGGTGTCTGGAGTGGTGACTTTTAACTGTTTATACTATATTAGAAGGTGTGGTGCCTTATTGAATTCTGAATAAAACATATGATGGTTATTAAATGTTGTTTTTCTTTACAAAGCAATAAATACACTCTGGCCTGGATAAGCTGTTGGGGTAAAATACAGGTCACACATACATCTCATTTCCACTTCATAGTAGCTATAAAGTATCCGGTTTTATAAGACTTTATTTGAATATAATTTAATTTGTAAATATAAATCTATTATTTTGATTTTCTTTCTCCGAAAGGAAAACCCTATGGAAGTCCTAGGAGGCCGTGCAGTATTACATTTTGTTCTCTCTTGATCGTGCCCTTAGTTTTCTCGTTATCTCAACATAAAGTTTTCTCACGTCGTAATTGGATTGCGAGAAAATCAAGAAGTTAGAAAATTCAGTCGTGATCACGTGAATACAACTTATGTCACAATGACGAGAAAACTTGTTTGATTGAAAAAGGTCCGAGATAAAACACCTGCACCATGGTACAATAGTCATACTCACGCCCTCAAGAGAGCAACCCGTAACCTCGAGCGAACGTGGAGAAAAACTAAATTAGAAGTTTTTAGAATTGCGTCTAAAGACAGCATGTCCAGCTATAGACAGGCTCTAAAAGCTGCTAGGGATGAGCATCTGAGCAAACTGATAGAAATAAACCAAAACAATCCCAGATTCTTATTTAACACAGTGGCTAGACTAACAAAACGTCAGATATCTGAAGAGAATACTCCATCACAGTTTAGTAGTGAGGACTTTATGAACTTCTTCACCAAAAAAATTGATAGTATCAGGAACACAATAATGGATGTTCAATCTTTGACAGCATCCGGTGGTCTAGTCCAGCCTAAAGCTCCACATTTAAAGCTACAATGCTTTACAGGTATAGGGAAGGAAGAGCTATATACACTTATCACCACGGCTAATTCAACAACACGTTTGTTAGATCCAATTCCAACTAGATTGCTGAAAGAAGTGATACATACAGCTGGAGAGCCTCTCCTCAACATTATTAATTCCTCGTTATATTTAGGTCACGTCCCTAAACCTCTCAAGTTAGCAGTTATTAAGCCTCTTCTTAAGAAACCTAAACTAGACCCTAATGACTTATTAAATTACAGACCGATTTCAAACCTTCCTTTTATATCTAAAATATTAGAAAAGGTTGTGTCTGCTCAATTATGCTCCTTACAAGAAAACAATATCCTTGAAGAATTTCAGTCAGGTTTCAGGCCCCATCATAGCACAGAAACTGCACTCTTAGTGCTGCATTCGACACTATAGATCATAACATTCTCGTAGATCGCTTACAAAATCACATAAGTATTCAGGGACAGGTATTAAAATGGTTTAGATCCTACCTGTCTGATCGATACTATTTTGTAGATTTAAATGGAGAACTGTCCAGTGTAATGCCAGTGAAATATGGGGTCCCACAAGGATCAGTTTTAGGACCTCTGCTGTGCTCAATATACATGCTTCCCTTCGGTAACATCATTAGAAGGGATTAGTTTCCATTGTTATGCTGACGATACCCAGTTATATATCTCATCAAAACCAGATGAAATATCTAAACTGTCTAGATTAACAGAGTGCGTTAAAGACATTAAAGATTAGATGACTGACAATTTTCTATTACTAAATCCTGATAAGACGGAGATATTACTGATTGGTCCAAAAACCAGTACACAAAAGCTTTCACAATTCAACTTGCATTTAGAAGGATGTTCTATCACTACTAGCTCCACAGTGAAAGACCTGGGCGTAATATTAGACAGCAATTTGTCCTTTATTTCCGACATTACAAAAACAGCCTTCTTTCACCTCAGAAATATTGCCAAGCTTAGGAACATTTTATCTGTATCTGATGCAGAAAAGCTAGTTCATGCATTCATGACCTCCAGACTGGACTATTGTAACGCATTACTAGGTGGTTGTCCTGCATCTTCAATAAACAAGCTACAGTTACTCCAGAATGCAGCCAGAGTCCTTACCAGGTCAAGAAAGTATGACCATATAACCCCAATATTATCATCCCTGCACTGGCTACCTGTTAAGTCTAGAACTGATTATAAACTAGCACTACTTACGTACAAGGCTCTAAATGGATTAGCGCCCACATATCTAGCCAGTCTTCTAACACGTCACAATCCAACACGCTCCGTAAGAAAAAACTCCGGACTTCTGGTAGTTCCCAGAATATCAAAATGTACAAAAGGGGGTAGAGCATTTTCATATTTAGCTCCTAAACTTTGGAACAGTCTTCCTGATAGTGTCCGGGGCTCAGACACAGTTTAAACGTAGACTAAAGACATATCTCTTTAGCCAGGCATACACATAATACATCCCATAACCTTGTACTCCAATACATCTGATTAAATGCACATTGTCATCCAGTGCCTGCTAATATTATGAACAGCAGCTACGCTAATTACTTTCCATTTGTTTCCCTTCTTCTACCCATCCCGAGACATATAGAGATTGTGCCAGCTCCAGTGGCATCCAGAGATGGACCAGCTCCAGCCAGGTTCTGCTGTGTGAGGACTGGGGTATTCAGAGCAACGCTACCAACCCTATGAGGGTGACAACAACCTCCTAATTAATTTACACATAACTTTCTACACATGCTGTATCTGCATCACACAACTAATGCAGAAAGGACATTGTTCATATCACACTCTCCGGTGTCACCCAAATGAGGATGGGTTCCCTTTTGAGTCGACGTCATGAGAATATCAAGTTGTGATCATAAGAAAACAAGAGAAAAAAATCTAATTAATGCATAGCCACTTACGACTTCTGTAAAATTCAGTAATCTGATTACGAATTCCTTCCATCATTGAAGCTCTGTGCTTTCCTGCTCTAAGGGATCAGAGGTGGACTAGTGACTTGAAATCTCAGCAGTAACACACCAAAGAAGAATTATTGATTTTATCTAGACTTCCTGATCTCTGTGTAAATGTTATCCTTCTTCTTCCTGAACAGATCTAGACTAATGCGCCTTCTCTGTCTCGCTCATACCGTGCCCTCCAGATTTATTGGCACCCTTAAAACCCTTAAAAACGATTGTATAAAATAAACTTTCCACGCATTGTGCCTGGTTTCTCAGTCTTCTAGCACATACAAACATCTCAGAAACAATTCGCCCGTAAAGCACAAAGCACTTTCATGGCACATCATTTCATGACATCTTAATTGCTTTTCATGACATCCGCAAAAGGTCCAAATCTAAAGAAAAATGTGACCCAGAAAATGTGAGCGAGTAATTAAGTGAGATTTAAGTTGCCAAAACAAATTAACGTGACCTTTGTCCTGGTGATCACCAAGCATGTGTACACACCAGGAACCTGCTCTTCATTTCTTTTAAGTTTCTCAGCTGGAAATTTTGAACAGCTTTAACAGAAAAAAGGGGAAAAACATCTTTTCCCTAATCATGACAGGACTTAAGGGATACTTTTAATAGATACACTGACCGCTGCAGACCGGGAACACCCCACAAGAGCTTCAGTTTTGGAGATGCTCAGATCCAGTGGTCTAGCCATCACAATTTGGCCCTTCGTCAAATTAACTCAAATCCTTACTCTTGCCCATTTTCCCTGCTTCTAACACATCAACTTTGAGGACAAAATGTTCACTTGCTGCCTAATATATCCCACCCACTAACAGGTGCCATGATGAGGAGATAATCAGTCTTATTCACGTCACCTGGCACTGCTCACAATGTTATGCATGATCGGTGTATAATTCTGTATAATTATACCATTGAAACATAATGCCATTATTTTTAAAAATCCATACCAATAATATAAAAACCATTGATTTCCAACGTTGCCAGTTGTTAAACCTGTGAACTAGCTTGAGGATGTGTTTTTAAATGAAAGTTGCTCTGGATAAGTGTGTATACGTAAGCTTTCTTGTCTAAAATTGGTAAATTGTGTATTTCTTACGGGGGCACGGTGGCTTGGTGGCTTGGTGGTTAGCACGTTTGCCTCACACCTCCAGGGTTGGGGGTTCGATTTCCGCCTCCGTCGTGTGTGTGGAGTTTGCATGTTCTTCCTGTGCCTCGGGGGTTTCCTCCGGGTGCTCCGGTTTCCTCCCCCGGTCCAAAGACATGCATTGTAGGTTGATTGGCATCTCTAAATTGTCCGTAGTGTGTGAGTGAATGAGAGTGTGTGTGTGTGTGCCCTGTGTTAGGTTGGCACTCCGTCCAGGGTGTATCCTGCCTTGATGCCCAATGACACCTGAGCTCCCCATGACCTGAGAATAGATCAGATAAGTGGTAGACAATGAATGAATGTATTTCTTACACAAAAGTACAGTTAAAAAATGCAAATTATACAGCTTGAAGCCAATCAAGTCAAAATTGTGAGTAAATTAAATGCTTTTTCCTGAAATGACAGGATTTTAAAAAAAAAAAATTTCTTGTGTGAACATTCTTTATATTTCTTTAGTTTATGAATACATCCATTTGTATACAGCTCCCTAAATCAGGCCCAGTAAAGAATTTTACATTTTGATCCATTGAAAGTCATTGAAATAATCTAGTGCTTTTCATTTTCAATGATCTTTTCTTCTCTCAATAGAACACCAATAACCAAAGGACTATAATGAAACAGGGATAAAAAATAAATAAAATAAAAGAGTGTATGAACTAATAGGTGATAACATATGGCTTTCCACTAGGTCTGGGGTTCAGTCAGTGTTCCAGTTCATCCCAATGGTATTCAGTGGGGTTGAGTCAGAGTCTGGGTATGGTAAGGTACGCTTGATTGACTTTCTTCCTCTCCAACCTTCACACACCATGTCTTCATGGAGCTCTGTACTTTGTGAACAGGTGCTTTGTCATGTTTAAACAGTTTTGAGCCTCTTAGTTCCAGTGAAGGAAAACCCTACTGCTATATTCTATACTATTCAATACTACTTTCTTCCATTGTCTCTGAGATTTTTGAAATAGTATCTGTGATAAACTATGTGTAATATGCAACGGAAGGTTACAGCCTCCCCGCTCATGTGTTTGTTAGGGATATTGCCCTCTTTATCCTGAGAGTACTCAGATGTCTTTAAAGCTTTACTGATGCTGGGTTGGAAGATAATTATAAATAAATGGGTCGGTACAGAACCCCCCCCCCTTATATTAAGGATTGGATGGCCTTGATTAAAGAAGTTATTTTTCTGGAAACAATTGGATGTATACTCAAAGGAAAAGCTGAATCATTTTAGGAATTATGGTCTAGACCTTTGAATTGGCTTAGTATTGATCTCAAGCTGAGTATGTGTCCTTAAATGCTACTGTACCCATAGGATGATATTGTAATTCTAGGTTTAATCACACAGCAGTTCTTTATTTTATTTTATTTTATTTTATTTTATTTTATTTTATTTTATTTTATTTTATTTTATTTTATTTTATTTTATTATTTAACTAATAACTAATTAATTATGTATTTATTATCTTTTTTTTTTTTTACCTACCGTTATTCATTCACTGCTTCCAATGCTGATTATTATAAAATTGGAATAAAAACAAACAAACAAAAAAAAAGACATTCTATACCATTGTGTGCTACCAGTATTATGCCAACAGTTTGGGGAAGAACCACATATGAGTGTGTGTTGGTCAGGTGTCCACAAACATTTGGCCATACGTATAAATACACTGTATATCTCTCTATATATTGAAACTATATAACATTAAGAATTAGATTTTCACATAAGATTTCACATTATCTCTACAGAGAGCATCCATGTCCTTCGTCACGCATCTCGCAGCTCAAATCCTCACGCTTGTCCATTTTTCCTGCTTCTAACACATCGACTTTGAGGACAAAATGGTCACTTGCTGCCTAATATATCCCACCCACTAACAGGTGCCATGATGAGGAGATCAACAGTCTTATTCACTTCACCTCTCACTGCTCACAATGTTATACCTGATCGGTGTATTCTGAATGAATTCAAGCAAATTGTAATTCTTGATCGTGAACTTGTCCAATCATGTCCTGGTTCCTTGAGGTATAGATTTGAGGTTCCACACATGTAAAATTATTTGTCATTCATTATCAAATAAAAATAACAAATCAAATAATGGATTTAAAAAATATATAAGCATTTAAAATACAACTCAGCACAAGCAACGCCATTACAAAAAGCTCCACATGTCTGAAACAGTTCAGGAAATTGCATAGTTTCGTTGACTACTGTGTTTGTCAAACTTCACCATTATACACCACTTTCATAACAACAAGCTGTTTAAAACTGCAAATATGAAGCACTTCCTGCAGAGGCTGAACTTCAAAAAAAACATCATCAGAACCTTTTAGCCATGCAAACCAGCATGGAAAAACACCTGATGCCCAGAGTTACACATGGAGGTGGGTCATACTTTGGGGCTGTTTTGTGGTTAGTGACTGATGGCGTTATGAATCATGCTTCATACCAGGGGCATCATTTATCAAAGCATGTGTGGAACAAGCTCCATAAGAACCGCCAGTACACACTAGAAATTTTTTTTCATAGATGTGTACACACATCTATGTGCAGCAAATCTCGATAAATCCTACACACTCTAAATTGCTGTGCTTGTTTATGGCTACTTACATTTACATAAAGAAATACTTATATGGTGTACAATTACCCTTATTTTTGAAATATTTTTATTTCCTGAGGCATGGGTGCTATAAATGCAGTTAAGATGTGTCATTATTTGGCTCATGGTTAGGAAATGCTAGAGCTCTTACTGTAATTGAGGTACAAACATGAGTGTGACTAAATATCTCAAAGTAGAAGGACTTGAGTGTGCACTGGGACGCTACTGATGTGTTTTGTTGGCCTTCACAAAAAGTTGTTGGCAAATTAAAATGCACTAGGCAAAGTCAAGTCGAGTCAAGAAGCTTTTATTGTCATTTTAACCATATGCAGCTGGTGGAGTAGACAGTGAACTGAAACAACGTTCCTCAAGGACCATGCTGCTACATAAAAAGCAGAGCTACATAAAACTACTCAAATCTAAGTACAATATATAGTACTGCATAAAGTGCATGTATGCAAACAGTGCAAGACAGACAGTACAATACCATATAATACAGTGGGTTTCACAGAACAAGGAAGCACTTCTGTAATGAGTAAAGTGCAATAGTAAAGGCAGATAGACTGATTGATGGTGAGGTGGATGGATGGATGGATGGATGGATGGATGGATGGATGGATGCAAGGATGATGGATGGATGGATGGATACCAGAGTACAAAGGTTATCTATTCGGTTTATTAATATGCTATGGATGAATGGGTGGATAGATTGATGGATGGATGGATGGATGGATGGATGGATAGATAGATAGATAGGTGGATGGATAACGTATGTATGTATGGATGGATGGATGGATGGATGCATAGATGATTGATGGATGGAGGGATGGGTGGATGGATGGAGAGATGGAGGGAAGGATGGAGGGAGGGGTGGATGGATGGAGGGAGGGATGGAGGGAGGGATGGAGGGATGGATGAGTGGATGGATAGATTGATGTATAGATGATGGATGGATGGATGGATGGATGGATGATGTATGTATGTATGTATGTATGTATGTATGTATGTATGTATGGATCAATGTATAGATGATGGATGGATGGATGGATGGATGCATAGATGATTGATAGATGGAGGGATGGATGGATGGATGGATGCATAGATGATTGATGGAGGGATGGATGGATGGATGGATGGATGGGTGGATGGGTGGATGGGTGGATGGATGGGTGGATGGGTGGATGGGTGGGTGGATGGGTGGATTGGATGGGTGGGTGGATGGGTGGATGGGTGGATGGATGGGTGGATGGATGGGTGGGTGGGTTAATGGGTGGATGGATGTATGTATGTATGGATGGATGGATGCATAAATGATTGATGGATGGATGGATACATAGATGATTGATGGAGGGAGGGAGGGAGGGAGGGAGTGATGGATGGATGGATGGATAAAACTGCTGACAACTTTTTATATTCTGCATATTTTTTGAAGGAATATTTCATCCATATCGGAGTGCATAAAAACATATAGGGGTGACTTTCCCACTGTGAATTTCTCATATCTGTGAATCCAGAGTCTCCTGACTTTCTGATAAAGTTGTTTCAAGCTGTACTGGAACAAGCTGAGCTTCTAGTCTCATAAGCTTTTACCTGCACCCCACTTCTGATACACATGCACTTCATGATCCCTGAACGTCAGAGAAATCCCTGTCCAGGCCTCTACACTCTAAGCGATGGATGGATGGCAGGTTATATTCAAATGAGCTTCATTTTCTTCTGAAGAACAATAAGTGATGTCAGATAGTGACATAAAAATTCACTTCAGTTCAATTCAGTTTGAATTATTTAGAGCTCTTAACAATGGCCATTATCATGAAACATCTTTACAAAAACTTGAATAATTTGAAATTTATAAACTTGTTCCTAATGAGCAAGCCAGAGCGATGGTGGTGAGGAAAAACGAATGACAACGGCAATTAATTTCTCTTCTATGACTATATACTGTAAGTGAAGAAATTGCTGACTGTGTTAACAGAAACTTGACTATGAGTCATATGAATATGGGTCATTTCTGAATTCAGTTCAAGTTGTAAGTTTGTCTGATGTATCAAACTGAAGTTATTAACAATTACAACTAACTGTTAGCGACTGAAGAATATTCAGGAAGAATATCCACAGCCATCTTTATGGATTTATATTCAAACTATCCATCTAAACCCATCCATAGGATCAGATATTAAATATTGAGGAAAATTCCAAGCAGAAGTGGGACATCAGTATGGATCAAGAAGGTCCAGAAAGCAGAAGTCAGGACTACTATTTCTTACTAATTCTTCAGTCAGGGATCGCTAATTAATTTTTGAGAGGTGTTCCTGAATAAGCTTGTGAACATCATTACCACAAGGGGATCAGCCACTGAGAGTATAGACGTCCTGCAGAGAGAACCATGTGTACCATACCAGGTTTTGTGTGTGTGTGTGTGTGTGTGTGTGTGTTTCTATGAGGATACATTTCTGGCATGTTCAGGTGGTGATTCTGCCATCAGAGTATTCACACTCTTCCTCTCCATCTGGTCTGTGCTAAGCAGAATTGTATGTTATGCCACTGTAAGGTTTAGCATACAGGCCATGATCACAGACTTGTCTCATCTGCCACCTCACAGTTCAGCTGTGTGAACACATGGGGCAGTTACACTTGTGCATTTGTAAGAGAGCAGTGGATAAGCTTTATATTTCAGTGGAATGGGTGCCAAGCTGTAAGCTATCACCTGCCAAAAATATGGTTTAATTTTCCCAAAAGCATAATAAACTTAACATAATACTAACTTGAATCCAGTGTACTCAATGTGAAGTACCAATGATCTTTGCTTTGCAAAAACGTTTGGGTTGCAGCACAAGGACGTAAATCATAAATGATTGCGCTATCACTTAATAGGCACATACATGCTTAAAAAGGAAATGCACTGCATTCACAGGGGGACCTGCTACTTGTTGCTTTCCCATACATCCTGGATTTTGCAATGTCCCAGCACAGGGTTATTAAATGGGAAATGCTGTAACTTGCATAGAAGCCGAAACATACTGTACACGTGGACAACACTTGCTTGCCATTTATGCAGTTAGTGTTTTAGGGGTTAGGTTGGGGTTCAAGCCCAAACACTGCCAGGCTACTGCTGTTGGGCCCTTGAGCAAGGCCCTTAACCCTCACTGCTCCAGAGGTGCTGTACCATGGCTGATCCTGACTTCCACAGCTGGGATATGTAAAGAAAGAATTTCCCTGTGCTGTAATGTATATGTGACAAATAAAGGCTTGTAAAGGCTTTTTATGCCTGGACCAGATCTCAGCAATGCTGCTAACCTTCATAGTGGTCCTTTGTGAACCATAGCACCTAAATTGCTGGGATCACAATGGCTGCAATGGCCATGAGCTATAAACATATTATTCCAGCATGATAGCTTCTCTCTAATGATATGGGTGATCGTAAAATGGTACTAGCTCCTTACATATTATAAGGCCAATCTGCATTGGATGAACCCTGATTCTGCTGGATCTGGATCTGGGTGTGGGGTAGAGAAGAGGTGCAGTACAAAATCGTCCCATTCTGGAGTAAACTTTAGAGTGGACTCATACTGCTGGAACCTCTGAATCCAATGTAAATGTGATGAAACGTGCATGGGATCTGAGCGGTTGGTCGGTGGTCAATGGCAAACTCTGGCAAAGTGGTTCTGTTTCCTGCACTGAAGACACTTTTGTCCCCAGGACAGCTGGCATGTGACATGGAGCCACAGTTTCCACAGCATTGAAGTTAGGATGAATGGAGCCAGCTGGCATAATTTACATTTGAGTCACTGGGGAAAGGTGATTAAGGGAGGGCTCGGTGTGTTGAGATGCATTAATAATTTGACAGCTGCCTTAATGTAAAAAAAAAAAAAAATTTATGTCCACAATGTCAGGTTATCTGAAAGTTTTAGTGACATCTCCCTAACTTTAGAATTATTGGTATGTTTGACAAGTTGGGTTTTGATCATTTTATCCTACATTGTACCAAACTTCTGATGGCTAGTCAAACCCCATGGGTCAGCCACATACTGCAGCACAGACACATCATTCTTTTTTGCATTCCCTGAAAAAAAATTAGCAAGTACTTCTCTGAATGTCGTTAAATGATGGCGCCCGTGACTAGTGTAAGCCATCTTCTACAGTACACCCCATGCTCGTGAGAAAGTATTGCTGCAGGTCCAGAAGGTGATGACATTAGGAAAAACAGAAAAGTTTGAAAAGCCAGAGGTATACTTACCAGCATCTGCTCAGTTAAAAAAATTCATGAAAAGTTTCAGCCCACAGTTTTTTGACAATTGCTTTAATTTGACCACTTTTTTCTTTCTTGTTCAGCTGCCACAAGCTTAAGTATCAGAGCTGTGGGCTTAGCAAAGCCTTCAGCAAACCCCAGGAAAGCTCTCTTTGATCATCACCACCTGTCACTTCTCAGGGTCAATCGACACACCTTGTGCAAAAAGCCAATGACTTTTTATCATTTAGTAAAGTTCAAGAAATCGTAACTGTGTAATAGTTCAGTATTATAGTGTATAAAAAGTGAACCAGACTAAACATTAAATTACCAATGCTACAGGCAGTGCAGATGGAAACATTTACTGTACGTTAATTGTACATCAGTGGACCAGTGCAAAACTAGCAGTTTGAGGTAGGAAGGTAAGATAAGGTGCAGTATGGAAGGGCATATGATTAAATTCAAACAAAAGAAAAGTTGTACAAAAGCTGTCTTTGTATCATTTTTTTCTGTCATAGGGATCTCACTAGCTAAATCCAATGTTTAAAATACCTTTGCTGTATCATGTTTATCAGTATGTGGTAAAGGACAAGCGTCCTTTCTGGTCTTTGAATTGAACCGTCTGAAATCCATGCACCAGTGAATTGTCCGATCCTTCTACTAGACCATCACAGCTGGCAATGAATAAGGACTACAGCATACGTACACAATACCCAGTAACTGTCAATGTACATCCTGCTACATTTATGAGTTATATTTACCCATTTGGCTAATGCTTTTATCCAAAGCTATTTAAAGTTGAGGCAAGATCCAACTGAGCAGTTGATGATTAAGTGACTTATTCAAAGATCCAAACATGGCTGCTTGCCCAAACCAGATCCTACTGGGACAGAGGAAGGGGATAGAGTAATCAACCAGGCCTTTGTATTCCAATAGGATCCGGTGTTATAGCAAATTTGCAGCAGGAATGAGGGAATAATGGGTGTTGATGTAAGTAGGCATCTCAAACATGTCAATTTTGTTTTTCTATATATTATTATTTGTATTTTATCACATGCAGTTTCAGTTGCAGTTATAGGAATTCTTAACTCTAGAGATTTTTTGACATTTTCAAACCTACCCATCTGGCGTCAACTACCATGCCACAATTAAAATCACACTTTTTTCCCATTCTGATGTTTGATGTTAACACTAACTGCACCTCTTGACCTGTACCTGAATGATTTTATGCATAAATTAGCAGCTGTACAGGTGTCTATATTAGAGTGGACGAAAGTGAGATTACTTTGATGCCCTACACTGCTTAATCCCTGAACCCTAGGAGTGTGACATGTATAGGCTTGTGTCCTTGGTTCTCCAGCATGTTCCCCTTTGTTCACTCAGCAGGACTTCAGGTTTCAGTCCGCAACACTCTTTTCAAGGATTCCATAGTTGTATTATTTCCATTAGGGATATAACCTTACAGGAATACTTCTTTGCCTTTGAGAAACTGTTTCTGTTGCCCAGTATAAATATGTAGATTTTCAAAAAAAGAAGTGAAAATCTTATCAGGATGAGTTCTATTCAGTTTTGGCCTCCCTTCCAAATAAACAGACAAAAATATAGTTTGCTATGTGTGAAACATGTACCTAACTTCCAGTGATCTACAAGCCTTCTCTACCCACTCAACAGGCATACAGTATATTTACCAGAATATTGTGGACACTTGCTGGTTTGGGACATTAAGTTCAGACAAAAGCTCAAATGGTGCAACAGTAAGCAGTCACTCAGCCTGTAACTGAATGTTCCATGTCAAAACACTAAAGTAGGTTGATTGAGACACTATGTCTACTATAAACAAAGAGAAAGAAACAATGGTCCTCTTCACAAAAAAAAAAAAAAAAAATCAACCCCCAGTCCTCATTCACCAGTGTGGTCTTTCATCATATGCAGTCTTCTAGCTCTTTAGAGAATGGACATGGACTCTCAATCATCTGTATACACCTGGATCTTGTACTCCACACGGTTCCTTAATTTAGTCAGAAACATGCTGCTCTGAAAAATACACCCCAACCATTGCTTGTCAACTTAATCATTCATCGTCAGCCTCAAAAGGAAACCTCATTGTATGCCAAAATCAGATCAGTTGTTAGTCTTACTGTTTTAATCCTGTAGAAATGGAGGTACAAATGGCAGATAGTGTAGATAGATGGTTCATACCTGACAGATGAGTTCCAATAATCTGTTTATGGAGTAACTGTTTATTTCAATAACCAAGTTTTTTTTTCTCCGAAAAGAGAAGGCTAGGGTTTTTGTTATATATTATATCAAAGAATAATATAAAATGTTTCTTGATTATTCAAATGCATTATTTAACATTTTATCTCAATAAATTTCATTAACTAAAATATATCGGCATGTTTTCTGTCTGTTTAATATTGTAAAATTAAAATGCTATATATTTCATAAAAAATAAAAACAGCTCTGGCTAGTGCAACTAGATTTTTTTGGAACTAATACTGAAGAAGAACAACTACTTTACATAGTTTTTGCCTGCCTCATCACTCTCCCATTCGAGAGCACTGTTGGTGTTGTTTTTTTTACCCCACCAGAGCCCAAATTAGGCCTGGGGCAGACCTGCCTTTAAAAAACTACATTATGTTGTTGGCACAGGTTGTTATTCTTAAGAGGAGAGTGTTGTGACTGGATAAATCAAGAGCCTGGGCATTGGCAGGATTTAATAGATGACACTGCACCTGCCAATCATCTATGTTGCTTATTTTCTCTCTGGCAAATTCCACAAAACATGTAAGCGCCTCTCCATTGCTCTTCATCATTCCGCATCATCATGGATCATAACAGCCTTGTTGTACTATGTGCCTGGAGCATGTTTCACCAAGTTCTCTGTATTTGACAAACAGCGCTGCTTAGTGAGCTGTGTTGATTTGTGTGGTTGTTTGGGACTTTGAAAATGGATGAACTGTTTGTTTGTTTTTTTCATTTCCTAACATGGTGTTGCATCTACTGCGCAAAAGAAGCGCCATATTGTTATAACAGCATTATTTCTGGTCTACATCTAATGTGCTTGAGTGCACCGCTATGACCTACTTCACTAATAAGAATAAATCCATTTCCAGTAATTTATTCATAGCAATCTAACAGTCATGCACTACATACTGAACTGAATCAGAGTAAAAACCTCAGCTCTCGCAAGACTTTGTATTCTGTTTTAAGACAGCAATGGATTTTCAAATAGACATGGGTGAAAAATTGACAAATTGGTGAAAAATCAATGGCTCTTCTATGATTTGGGAGGGATTATATTGGCAGGGATTGTATCCAGTTGTCCTCTTATAGTGTAGCATGGCTGCAATGGAGCACCTTTATCCAATGAGAAGACATTACTATCCTGTTGGGAGTGGACTCTTGCAGGATGACCCCACCCCATCCACAGTGCACAAGTGATCACTGAATGGTTTGATGAAGATGTAAATCATTATCTTATGATCTTCACAGTCACCAGATCTCAACCTGATAGAGGTGTGTACTTCTGCTTGGAGATCTTCTCACTGCTGCTTAGGCTGGCCTACCATGGATAGCTTAAATGTCACCATGAGATTAATATCAACATGGATGGCACATAGAAACTATAAAGATAACAGTGGATGTTTTTCCTTGGATAGCCTTAGGATTCATTGGACAGTTTGATACAATAGTCTTTTAATAAACTCAGAAATGACTGCTAATAATACTCAAGTTCCCGTTAACACATTTAGCACTTTTTGACCATGTAGTACACAGTTCAGTATAATATATAATCACACTATCCGGCGTCACCTGGATGAGGATGAGTTTCTTTCTGAATGCTGTGTCGTTTGCTCAGTTATGCTCCTTCTTACAGGAAAACAATATCTCTGAGTAAATTCAGTCAGGTTTCAGGCTGTATCATAGCATAGAAACTGCGCTAGTTAAACTCACAAAAGACTTATTTTTAGCTTCAGACCAAGGCTATATTTCAATATTAGTTTTATTTGATCTTAAGGCTGCATTCGACACTGTAGATCATGACATTCTCCTAGATTGCTTACAGAATTACACAAGTATTCAGGGACAGGCATTAAAATGGTTTAGATCCAACCTGTCTGATTGATACCATTTTGTAAATTTAAATGCAGAACTATCCAGTTTGATGCCAGTGAAATATGGGGTCCCACAAGTATCAGTTTTAGGACCTCTGCAACATACATGCTTCCTTTGGGTAACATCATTAGCAGGCATGGGATTAGTTTCCATTGTTATGCTGACAATACCCAGTTATATATCTCATCAAAACTAGATGAAATATCTAAACAGTCTAGATTTATTCTATAATTATCTATTATAAAATCACAATAATGCAGAGATATTACTTATAGGTCCAAAAAACAGTACACAGGGATGTACT
The DNA here is from genome assembly GCA_033459395.1 of Hemibagrus guttatus. NCBI lineage: Eukaryota > Metazoa > Chordata > Actinopteri > Siluriformes > Bagridae > Hemibagrus > Hemibagrus guttatus. The sequence continues at coordinate 3,537,102 of JAUCMX010000011.1, forward strand.
ATTACTACTAGCTTGACAGACCTGGGCATAATATTAGACAGCAACTTGTCTTTTGATAATCATATCACCCATATTACAAAAACAGCCCTCTTCCACCTTAGAACTATCTTATCTATATCTGATACAGAAGAGCTAGTTCATGCATCCATGACCTCCAGACTGGACTATTGTAATGCATTTCTAGGTGGTCGTCCTGAATGCGGTTCCTCTCAACGTTTTTTCCTCATGGTTGCTTTTCCTCACCACTGGCTTATCTACTCTGGCTTGCTCATGAAGGATGAATTTATACATTTCAAATATCTGAATTTCTATAAAACCACTTTGTGCCAATGTCCATTGTACTTTAAAAAAAAAAAAAAAAATGAATTGATTGAGCCCCATTGTACACCTGTAAAAGATTTTGGAAAGATTCTTCACATTCTCCAACATCTTTATTAAAACACCAACTGAAAGAACATATTTTGGAAGAATGATAATCCCTAATCCCTAATCCCACAATGTAATCAGTGCTTTCATTCTGGCGTCCTTATCATCATTAGTTAGCGATTGTACAGAAGATTTTAGGCCATAATCCTGAGGTCAACTAATTCTCTTTGTCTCTGTGATTGAGAATATCTGAAGAAACATTTGGGTACATGTGCCGGTGAGTGAGTGAGCAAGTGAGTCAGCTGGTGGAAGCATTTAGAAGACACTGTGGCTGAGAAGTGAGGGGGATTCTAATTATCACATCATATCATCACACTGCTGTTCTCTGTGCTTCTGTGTCTATTAGTGACTGAGAGAATTATTCTTTGCACATTATTCTGTGCAACTGGCTGAAATGCTGTTCTCCCCATGTTTTTTTTTTTTTTTTTGCTTTACTAATCGGTCAAAGACTCTCTATTATGTTACATAATGCATTTCTACTGACAAGCAGTTCAACAATTTTTTTTTAATTGATGATCAAATTAGGCTAAATAATTGAATAATCCTTCTGAGGGTTGTAAAAAAGAGTCTGGTGATTTATGTTCCTTTATCATAGGAGCATAAATATATATTCTCAGGATGAATAAGTGCTAAGAAGAGAAATTGTTCTTCAGAAGGTGATGCACATGGCCACTGTACTTCATATTTAGTGCTGGTGAAAGAATACACACTGACCCATATTCAGCTTTCAGTGGAGTCTGTGGGATATGCGAACTGTGCAGTTCGCTTTGCTGGAATTAAGCAGGAATTAAATGTTTTTTAAAATGAACTTTAATCCTTAGACACCTCTCTCTCTCTCTCTCTCTCTCTCTCTCTCTCTCTCTCTCTCTCTCTCTCTCTCTCTTTCATGAGACTTACATACTGTACAAGCTGATTAAGTACTTATGTCCTTATGGCATATCTGATAATCTTAATCATGGATTAAATTTTTTTTTTTTTTTTTTTTGCAATGACATAAAAATCAAAATGCCCCAATTAAATGTAATTGGATATCTTCTAAATTCTCCATGCTCTCTTGTAAGGTATGCAACCTTTGCTCTGATCTGCTTCTAGAGGCATGTTAATACCCTCACCTAATTGACAAAATAAAGATAAACAAACAAATCAGGAAGCCACCCTAGATGGGATTCTGGTCCATCACTGGACAACCGAGACTCACACATACATACACACTGATTCACTCACACACTGATTCACACCCATGTTCAATTTAGGCCTTCTGGCATTGGGGAAAGACACAAATGTACACTGGAGCTGTGATGTAACAACCCTAAGCCACCCTAATATAAGAATATTTCTATGCGTCGTAACTGATAACCCCAGCTTAATTTAGTAATTAATTGGCCTATTATTTAGTCTATGCAATAGGTAACAAAAGTGCCATTGGAGATTTATTTTGCACCTGGTTTTTGCATTCCCTACTCAGAGCCCTTGAAATCCCCTTGTCAGGCAGAACCTGGCTACTATATGCTGGGCTATTTTACCACATGTGCTGGCATACCATTTAGTATCTATTAGCTGACTATTTAATACACTACTGTTCAAAAGTACTGTTCAAAAGCTCAAAAACCATTTTTATCCTTCAAAAACATAAACTTAATCGTATGATTTTTAGAGAAAGATCTACATTGTTGCACAGAGGCCCATTCTCAGCAACCATCAGTTCTCTGTTTCAATCTCATTTTATGTTTGCCAATTCAAGGTAATCATTTTATAAGGCTGACTGATCATTAGAAAACCCTTTTGCAATTGTGCAATTGTGCAAATGTGTTTTACTGATTAAGAGAGCAATAAAAGGGGCATTCTTTAGGTTAGTTTAGTATCTGGAGCATCAGGAGCTGTGGGTTTGACACTTTTACAGACTCAAAATGACCAGAAAGATATGAACAACTTCTCCTATCATAGAATAGCGCAAACTACACACACACATATATACGTATACATATATATATATATATATATATAAACATATGATTGTACTAAATACACTATATGGACTTGTGAACACCTGACCATCATACTCATATGTGGGCCTTCATCAAATTGTTTCCACGAAGTTGGATGCATACAGTTGTACAAGATATATAGCATTAATATTTCTCTTCACTAGAACTAAAAGCCCAAACCTGTGCACAAAACAAGTTCTATGAAGGCATGATTTACCAAGAACTCAAGCGGTACAGAGCCCTAACACTTATTTGACATCCTTATACAAGGTGACGTACAGAAATGAAATTCATTACATTACATTTTACATTTATCTCATAGATAATATTAAAGGGTCTTGCTCTAGCAGGGGCTTCTTGGCAATGCTGGGATTTGAACTCACATCATTTGGCTTCCATTTGCTTGACCTCACTAATGATTGTGAGTGAATGGTACGGAATGGGCACATCCCTTAAACACACTAAAATCCAGTAGAAAGCTTGAAGAGTGGATGTTATTATAGCTACAATAGGGATTATATCTGGAATTGGGTGTTCAGCAAGCATGTATGGGAGAGACAGTCAGGTTTCCACAAACCTTTGCCCATTAAGTGTAGTATTAGACTGTGGTAGTGTATTTTGACGTGTTATTTGGAAGCGTGAACCTGTGTGTAGCTTTTATATTTGGCGACTAATTAGTGTACTTAACACCACAACAGAGTGTTAGGACTTTACACATAATCTACATTGTCTTTAAACATCACATGATCACAAGCATACTTAATATCTCTCTCTCTCTCTCTCTCTCTCTCTCTCTCTCTCTCTCTCTGTCTTTCTCTGTCGAGCTATACGTTCCACTCCCGAGCCCCCAGTGTTCTAGGGGTCTCGGGAGAGTGTCCACAGAGTTTCCAGTGTGACCACCCCTGGTCGGAGTCTCGTCGCTTGGTGGTGCTCACTGATGCTGTGGATGGATCTGTGTGGAGACCTGTGACCTTGAGACAGCCGTGGACAGAGCCACTTGGGGACTATAACACCGTCACTGATCTGCTGTTACATCTGTCAGCTTTGACAGCAAGGAATTAGTGTCTATAACGAACTCAGAAACTACATTGACCTAAAAGTTCCTCCTGGGCCCTTGCTTGCTGTTGTAGAAAGGACACTATTTGTATTGACATTATTTACTGTCCAGTGTCACCCAAATGAGGATGGGTTTCTTTCTGAGTCTGGTTCCTCTCAAGGTTTCTTCCTCATATCATCACAGGGGGGTTTTTCCTCACCACCGTCGCCGCAGGCTTGCTCATTAGGGATAAATAGGGATAAAATAGTTTAATGATTCTGTTTTTTTCCCCTCTCCTTCTCCTTTTCTCCTCTCTATTCTTCTAAAGCTGCTCTGAGACCATCTCCATTGTAAAATTGTACATTTGATATTAACATGAACTTCTGTTCGGAATATTTGTATATAGATAACATAGTATTGTACCATGCTGTGCCAAGAGTGCGTGTGGTGGCGTAGTGTTTAAAGCCATCATGTAGTAGGCTAGTATCTGCGCCACGCAAGGGTTAATGTTAGCTGTGAAGGTAACCGTGGGAAAGCAGCAGAGCAGCTCGCACATCAATAGAGAAACAATTAGAGCTGAACTCCTGCTCTGTCAGCGATGGTCATTGATCGGGTTTGGGGCAGTTTTCTGTGCACCAGCTGTTAGTGGTCACCTTTCTGGTGGGGAACACTTTCCTCACACACCTTTGGATGTCCACAGCCGTGAGATATCACATGAAGGGAAAATAAAACACTCGAGCTGCCTTTCCGTGGCGGATGTGGAGATGATGGGAAGCCGCTGGTATTGATGGGAATTCGATGAAGCGGTCGATTTCCTCTGACTGGAACTAGGACGCGTTTTGGACTCATGCCGTCCATGCAATCGGAATAGCCATTAAATCCACAGACGACGGGACAGTTTTCAGGTAGAACTGACATTTATTTATTGCTCGCACATTTCCTCCTTGCTCATTTGGATCGGATGTCGGAGCGGATTTGAATAAGCAAGTGACTTCCCAACACTGGATATTACTTTTAAAGGTGAGCGATAAAAAGTTCCAAATTATAAAAATAAAAAAAATATATGGCTATTAAAAGTTGTCTACATTGCATGTACTAGAGTTCAGTCACGCCTCTGTGGCAAATTCTTTCATTTGACAGGTTTGCACCTGTTGTGTGATTCATTTAAGGCGATTGTTTATCAGAGCCATAACTCATCATCACCTGTTTATTTCTGATGTGCTAATTCATATACTGCATCTTTATTTACCCATTTAATTCCCTTAATTACAAAGAGAAGCAATGCAAAAAATAAATAAATAAATAACATGGACCTGTAACTTTTATTATTATTTTTTTTTAAATCTAGAAATGTAATAATAATCATAATAATAATCATAATAATGAGACGTGAATGCTGATGGATGGATGTGTTTGAAATTTGGGGTTTATCCTTGATTTGAGGATTTTAACAAACAAACAAACAAACAAATGAATAAATAGAATTGATTTCAGTACATCGGTTAATCCACCTCACAAATCAGTCTGCTGATGAGTGCAGCCACTTATAAATTGCTGCAATCTAGAGTAAACAAAACAAAAATAATGATAAGGATAAATGAATCACAAAACACAGGCTTGTTTTAGACCTAATGTGTCAAACAGTGAGGAACTCATCAGTTATATCTGACATACAGGTGACAATGTGTCTTCAACCTGAGTGGTGCTTACAGTTGACGCTGATTCCCTTCATAGCCGTGTGGTAAATGTAGCTGTCTGTAATGGTTATAGTGACTCAAGTGGCACAGTGTGCTGCGTAAGTGCTTCAAGGGAGCGCCTTCGCTCACAAATCACTATGGAGCAGCCCGTCTTGAGGCACTGCTGCACCTACACTATGAACCGCAGAGGATGATCTGCTGCTCTCATCATCGAGCTCCTCTCATGAACTTGCAGCTACTGCATTCTCATTTAACGCACTGTGGGCACGAACAAGTGACTGCCTGCTGAAATATCACCCTGGGATTTAACCCTTGCTCCATGCTCTTTTGGGAGAGGAGCCGATCCAGGAGGCGGTCGGGCTGAGCTGCCCATTGCCTGCTTCTTTTCTCTCCGATGGAGGGCACTGATCCGGAGAAGGGGACAGAGGAGCAGACAGAAGGAAAGTGGACCGGTGGTGAGGAGGATGGGACACTGCAGTGTCCCGGGGAGTGCCATCAGAATGGGTAAGATGGAGCAGGATACCAGAGTTGAGCTTGACGGATGCTTTCACTACCGAGCTTTTGTTGAGATGTGCTAACAGATTTGCTGACTTAATTTGCAACTTTGCTTGTTTTGTCCTGTTGTTGTTGCATAATTTAATGATTTTCTCTTCTTCATAGTCATTATTCAGTATTTAGTAGGAACACTGTCTCAGTTGGGTTTTTATTACTGATATTTTCTGTTCCAAGAGGATTTTTCCTCCTTAACCCTCATAATATTTACATATCTTTCTCCTCTGTGTGTGTTATTGAGATTTGCCTTTTACAAGCAGTTTCCATTTGATTTCTATCTTTTTAACACTATGTTTAGCCTGCACAAGTGCACTCGCATGCGTCCTCATGTTGTTGTTTCTTGTGATTGCTTTCTTCTTGAGACTCCTTAATAAAAAAAATAAAACTGTGCTGTATATTAGATATATTATTTATAAGAAGACAAGAGGAAAAATAAAAACAGTCAGCACTATTAACTATTAAAGTTTTGTCTCTAGCCAGACAATCTCTCTCTCTCTCTCTCTCTCTCTCTCTCTCTCTCTCTCTCTCTCTCTCTACAAACACATGAGAGAGAAAGAGTGCACCATTGCTTTTCTTCCTTCTTTTGCTGTCAGTTACTACTTTTACACCATGTGTTTCAACAGTGCTATGTTTTATTTTAATGTAGAAGGTGTTCTCTGTGACCTTTTGTGCTTTGCAAAAAAAAAAATAAAAAAAATGGAAAGGCTTTGCTCTTTAGTGGAACAGCAGTTGAGTTAGTCATCCTTTTCTCAGTTCCAAGGTGTTCTCAAGACACCGCATGGGGGCTCTGCTTCAGTCTCCTCCTATCTGGACACACTGTATTAAAATACATAAATTAATGATCATGCATTCCCAAACTACATCACACTGAATATTAAGCCTTGTAGTATCCTTATTCGTTTTCTTTCTTCCTATCGATCAATAGAAAAAAATGTTTTCTAGTTCCTTGTGAGCTAAACTACTTTATTATTCATGAGTTAATAAATCTACAGCCAAAACAGGAATTTGCCTGCGATCCCATGGACAACTTGAAACAATTAGATAATTAGCTTAATTAAACGTGTCAAGCTGCACTGCTCAGCTGGACAGTTATAATTCCAGTGCCATGATTTATTCTGTCCTCCAGCTCTGTTTGGATAAGAAGTGCACACCATGTTGGAGTTTATGGTCAATGCAACGAGTATTTTAACAAACGAATGGCCAAAGTAAAGTAAAGTTCTTTCATGTGGAAAATAAAGACAGCCCCTATGATTTAACGGCCTGCCGGCTCAGTAGCTGCCAAAAAAACACTGTTATAGGTACTGGAGTTCATAGCAAATAATAAAGTATAAAAGGTAACATATAGCTAGTGAGTGTGGCCTTGAGGAAGTGTTATTGAAAACCTTCTGTTTTGACGCCACTGTGTTTATGCCTATTATAGCCAGTTGGTGGTGATTAAACGAATTGGGTATAAATGGGTTTAAAAGCACACACCGACATAAGGTTGAAGTAAACCTCAAATCATTAATGATAAGCATATGGAATAACAGCTGGAAAATAAGCCTAGTCATATTCTTAGAATGCCATAAACCAAATGCCCATATCATTGTGTTAATAATAATAGGATCATATTGAACTCAATATCTAAACCCAGATGCTGAGAATTTATAAAGCCGTCTTTTTGTTTTACCTCACCAGAAAATAGCAGCTCCATCACTTGCAGCTGATTTCATTTCACTCTCTGATTTACAATCACCCATTTCATTATGGTTCACTTAGCTTGCTGTTGGGTTCATGACTGCTGGTCCCAAAGCAGCATCCATCTTTTACAGTCAGCAGTCAGTAATCAGCCAAACGACCTTCTTCAGTGGGCTGCACTTTAAATCTGGCCTGCTTGTATTGGCTGTGTTTTTCTTCTTTATTTTACACCTGCCTGTAACCCAAGCCCGTGCTGTGTATTCTCACTGTGTATGGGCTCTGATCCCAAAGCGCAGTGCCTCTGCTGATCTGGTGGAATTTCCATGCTGGGTGTCTCGGTTGTCCACGAAAAGGTTATTATGCCTCATGGATTTACTGTAGAGTTCTGTGTTCAGGAGTGAAACGCTTTAGGGACAACCTGCTGAAAAGTGAGAATAGATACAGGCTAAATACAGTATGAATTTAGAGGCTTTTGAGATGTTTAGTAAATGACATTTTGAATAACATTACAGTAATATAATCAAAATGTTTTCACATTTTGGGAAAGATCCATTTGTATTAGTGCAAATTGTAATGGTAATAGAATTGTAATAGATGTCTAATAGAGCGTTAGACACAAGGAGTTTTCATTTCAGGGAAAAACAGTGAGGATGCTAATAAACACTGAACATGGTATTATGGAATAAATGAATGAATTGATTGATGGATTGAATGGTTGAGACGATTACAGATACTTCTCAGAGTTTACTCCAAACATAAATACTGACTTTCGTTTTTTTTTTGTTCTCCAACATGGTTAGGGAGAAGATGCCCTTCCATCATGTGACGGCAGGGCTGCTGTACAAAGGCAACTATCTGAGCCGCTCTCTGTCTGAACAAAGCGATAGCGACCAGCTGGCTAGCATCTCTGCTGAGGAACTGGACGGTGAGTGAGAATCATCTCACACACACATTCACACACACTAATAAGCAATAGTGTCATTCATTTTCAGGAACATTCATTGATTTCTTCCCTACTGGTTTTCATGATGGAATAATAACCGATGTGAAAATAATTTATACGAAAAGCTTTTGACATTTGCTTATGATCTACCAATCAGAGAATTTCATACGTGTTATTCTCTGTCACTCAGCACATATCTTCAAGTGTATTACTTTTGTCAGCTCAGAGAGGCAATGAAATGAGCTGGGCAAGGTTGAATTATTAATGCACGTATAGACCACTATGTCTCCCGTGTCTCAATGGCTGGTTAAATCTGGGAGAAAGTCAGGAGTCCTGATTAGTTTTACATAGACACCATGCAGAGCTCTGGTACTACGCCATAAGGCCAAAAGTATACAGACACCTGAGTACCAAACACCACGTTTCAAAACCGTGGGAATTGGTCTGCTGCATTAACAAATCTGAAGGTTTCCACTAGATTTTGGAGCGGATCAGATGCAGATCTGGTGCACAGCCATCATTCCGGTTCCTTTCACATGATTATAAATGAATCTACAGCACCAACCAACAGATTTGCACAAGACTTGCTAAGCACAACTGTTTCACGTATTTTGCTCTAATCATGTTTAATCTGTTTCAGGTTGGAGTTTTCCTGTCAGTATTTACTTATCTACTCAGTGTAAAAGCTGTAAGAAATGTAAAACCAATTATCCACACTAAGCTTTAAACCATTTCTTAAATGTTAAGTGCCTCATTCATAGCAAAACCCTGAGTTACCCTGATTGCTCTGCATCATCACATTTATTTGAAATATAATTTAAATCTGCTTCACGGTATCTGAAAAAAGAAAAAAAACCCTCTAATTCCTTTGATAGAAAACCATCGATTAAAGATGACCGGTAAAAAAAAAATCCTGTGCATTAGTGTTCTGGCAAGTGTGTCTGTACAAAGGTATTAGATTTATTTTTATGTATATCTACTCATAAATATATAAATAAATGCCATCAATGAGTCAAGCTCTCGAGCGGCTGTCTGTGTCTGAGGACGATCTGAACGCAGCTCTTCCACTCAAACCTTCTTATAACAATGTCTTCAAAGAGCGCGCTTTATGCACAAGTGCATTTTCATGCTGGAACAAGGTTCGAGCTTCTTAGTTCCAGTCAAGGGAAATTATAATTCTATGAAATACAAAGACATCCTATATATATATATATATATATATGTAAAATCATTCATTCATTCATTATCTACCACTTATCCGATCTATTCTCGGGTCACGGGGAGCCTGTGCCTATCTCAGGCGTCATCGGGCATCAAGGCATGATACACCCTGGACGGAGTGCCAACCCATCACAGGGCACACACACACACACACACACACACACAATTTAGAGATGCCAATCATCCTACAATGCATGTCTTTGGACCAGGGGAGGAAACCAGAGTACCCAGAGGAAACCCCCGAGGCATGGGGAGAACATGCAAACTCCACACACACGGCCGAGGCGGGAATTGAACCCCCAACCCTGAAGGTGTGAGGCAAACGTGCTAACCACCAAGCCACCGAGTCCCCTATGTAAAGTCACCTTCACTAAAATTTATATTTAATAAAATAATATTCAATAAAACAGAAGAATTTCAATCTAGCCATGGGGGTCACAGTCCAGTGACTTCTGTGCCGGTCCCAAGCCCGGATGAATAGAGAGGGTTGCGTCAGGAAGGGCATCCGGCGTAAAACATTGCCAAATTTAACCATGCGAATCGTCAGTACGAATTTCATACCGGATTGGTCGAGGCCCGGGTTAACAACGACCGCCATCGGCGCCGTTGACCTACAGGGCACCGGTGGAAATTGGGCTACTGTTGGTGGAAGAAGTAGAGGAGGGAGGAGAGTGCACAGACAGAGAGAGAAGAGGAAAGGTAAGAGTGTAGGACTGAGAATAGGAACTCTGAATGTTGGTACTATGACAGGGAAAGGTAGAGAGCTGGCTGATATGATGGAGAGAAGGAAGGTGGATATACTGTGTGTACAGGAGACCAGGTGGAAGGGTAGCAAGGCTCGTAGTATAGGAGCAGGATTCAAGCTGTTTTATTATGGTGTGGATAGTAAGAGAAATGGGGTAGGTGTGGTCCTGAAGGAGGAGTTTGTGAGGAATGTTCTGGAGGTGAAGAGAGTGTCAGACAGGGTGATGAGTCTGAAGTTAGAGATTGAAGGGGTGATGTTGAATGTTGTTAGTGGTTATGCCCCACAGGTAGGTTGTGAGTTAGAGGAGAAAGAGAGATTCTGGAGTGAATTAGATGGAGAGTATTCCTACGGGTGAGAGAGTGGTGATAGGAGCGGATTTTAATGGACATGTTGATGAGGGGAACACAGGTGATGAGGAGGTGATGGGCAAGTTTGGAGTTAAGGAAAGGAACCTTGAAGGACAGATAGTAGTGGACTTTGCTAAGAGGATGGACATGGCTGTGGTTAACACTTATTTTCAGAAGAGGGAGGAGCATAGAGTGACTTACAAGAGTGGAGGTAGGAGAACACAGGTAGACTACATCCTATGTAGAAGAGGCAATCTGAAAGAGATTAATGACTGTAAAGTGGTTGTGGGAGAGAGTGTAGCCAGACAGCATAGGATGGTGGTGTGTAGGATGACTTTGATGGTCTGTAAGAAGAAGAGGTCAAAGATAGAGAAGAAAAGCAAGTGGTGGAAGCTGAAAAAGGAGGAATGTTGTGAGGAATTTAGACAGAAGTTGAGGCAGGCTCTGGGTGGTCAGGTATTGCTGCCAGATGACTGGGAAACTACAGCAGAAGTGATCAGGGAGACAGGGAGAAAGGTGCTGGGTGTGTCATCTGGAAGGAGGAAAGAAGATAAGGAGACTTGGTGGTGGAATGAGGAAGTTCAGGATAGTATCCAGAGGAAGAGGTTAGCCAAGAAGAAGTGGGACATGGACAGGACTGAAGAGAATAGACAGGAATACAAGGAGTTACAGCGCAGAGTGAAGAGGGAGGTGTCTAAGGCCAAGCAGAAGGCATATGATGAGTTGTACACTAGGTTAGACACTAGAGAAGGACAGAAGGACTTGTACAGGTTAGCTAGGCAGAGGGATCGAGATGGGAAGGATGTGCAGCAAGTTAGAGTTATTAAGGATAGAGATGGAAGGGTGCTCACAAGTGAGGAGAGTGTACAGAGGAGATGGAAGGAGTACTTTGAGGAGCTGATGAATGAGGAAAATGAGAGGGAAAAAAGAGTAGAAGGGGTGAACTCTGTGGAACAGAAAGTAGATAAGATTAGAAAGGATGAAGTCAGGAAGGCTTTGAAGAGGATGAAAAGTGGAAAGGCAGTCGGTCCTGACGACATCCCGGTGGAGGTCTGGAAGTGTCTAGGAGAGGCAGCAGTGGAATTAACTAAAACTAACTAGTTTGTTCAACAGGGTTTTAGAGAGTGAGAGGATGCCTGAGGAATGGAGAAGAAGTGTGTTAGTGCCGATCTTTAAGAATAAGGGTGACGTGCAGAGTTGCAGCAACTATAGGGGGATAAAGTTGATGAGCCATTCAATGAAGCTATGGGAAAGAGCAGTGGAAGCTAGGTTAAGGAAGGTAGTGGAAATTTGTGAGCAGCAGTATGGCTTCATGCCCAGAAAGAGCACAACAGATGCAATTTTTACTCTGAGATTTTGATGGAGAAGTATAGGGATGGTCAGAGGGAGTTGCACTGTGTGTTTGTAGACTTGGAGAAAGCGTATGACAGGGTGCCAAGAGAAGAGCTGTGGTACTGTATGAGGAAGTCAGGAGTAGCAGAGAAGTATGTCAGAGTGGTGCAGGACATGTATGAGAGGAGCAGGACAGTGGTGAGGTGTGCTGTAGGTCAGACAGAGGAGTTCAAAGTGGAGGTGGGACTTCATCAGGGATTGGCTCTGAGCCCCTTCCTGTTTGCTATAGTGATGGACCAGTTGTCAGAGGAGGTCAGACAGGAGTCTCCTTGGACAATGATGTTTGCAGATGACATTGTGATCTGTAGTGAGAGCAGGGAGCAGGTGGAGGAAAATCTGAAGAGGTGGAGGTTTGCGCTGGAGAGAAGAGGAATGAAAGTCAGTCGCAGTAAGACTGAGTACATGTGTGTGACTGAAAGGGAGGGAAGTGGAACAGTAAGGTTACAGGGTGAAGAGGTGAAGAAGGTACAGGAGTTTAAGTACTTGGGGTCAACAGTCCAGAGTAATGGAGAGTGTGGGAAAGAGGTAAAGAAGCGAGTGCAGGCAGGTTGGAATGGGTGGAGAAAGGTGTCGGGAGTTCTGTGTGATAGTAAAATATCAGCGAGAATCATGGGGAAGGTGTACAGGACAGTGGTGAGACCGGCCATGCTGTATGGTTTAGAGACAGTGTCACTGAGGAAGAGACAGGAGTCAGAGCTCGAGGTAGCAGAGCTGAAGATGTTGAGGTTCTCTTTGGGAGTGACAAGATTGGACAGGATTAGGAACGACTACATCAGAGGGACAGCTCATGTTGGACGTTTGGGGGACAAAGTTAAGGAGGCCAGATTAAGATGGTTTGGACATGTTCAGAGGAGGGAGAGTGAGTATATTGGTAGGAGAATGTTGGACATGGAGCTGCCAGGCAGGAGGCAAAGAGGAAGGCCAAAGAGGAGGTATATGGATGGAATTAATGAGGATATGAAGCTAGTGGGTGCAAGTGTTGAGGATGCGGAAGATAGGGATAGGTGGAGAGAGATGATTCGCTGTGGCGACCCCTGAAGGGAAAAGCCGAAAGAAGAAGAAGAAAACAGAAGAATTTCAACCTTGATTTTAATTCAAATTTCTTTATAATTTGTTTTAGTATAATCTATGTATAAGAGATAAAATAAAACGTATATTTTACTATATATCAGGATATTATCTCTTGCTGTAATATCATTTTTTTTTTCAGTGAAGTAGAGCTTATGTGCCTCTTAAAATCCACTTTAACACCAGCATACACTAATAAACATAAGTGAAAAATTTATAAATGAAGAAATATTTTACACCTTGTATCTTCATGCAAGAATTTTAGAAGACTTTCATACAACGGCAGGTTGTTACTGTTTTAAGTTGAAACATAGCATATAAGACATAAGTAGTTATTTTTTGTTGTCGTTTCTTTTTTCTACTGCTGCAAATGTGATGAATTACAGAAGCAGAACTAACTTCAGAACATTACACAAAATCAGAATCATAATACATATGCTATCTTTTCTCTTATTCAGTTCCACTGATCTGAATCTATTGCTGTTGCATTGAGCTACTGCTATTTGTGTGCATGGTTCCTTGCTCTTTTTAAAAAAAAAAAAAAAAATCTTGTAGAAATGTGCAGTGTCAGCCCCATGTCACATTACAGCCTAGCATTCACATATTGTAAATCAGCCTTTATGGAAGAACTGCATTTGTGAAAATGAGAGCTGCGTTCAGATCGTTCTCAGACGCAGACAGCCGTTCAAAAGCTTGGCTCGTCCAAGCTTTTATATATATATATTTATGAGTAGATATACACAAAAATAAATCTAATACCTTTGTGCGGGCACACTTGCCAAAACACTAATGCACAGAATGTTTTACTGGTCAGCCGTAATCGCTTGTTTTCTATCAGAGGATGATAAATGTGATGAAGCAGAGGGATTTGCTCAGGATTTTGCTATAAACGAGGCACTTAACATGTAGGAAATGGTTTAAAGCTTAGTGAGGATAATCGGTTTTCCATTTCCTACAGCCTTTATAGTGAGTAGATAGGAAATACTGACAGAAAAACTCCAACCTGAAACAGAATAAACAAGTTTATAGTGAAATACGTGAAATAGATGTGTTTAGCAGTTCTTGGGCAAATTTGCAGATTCGTTTATAATCATGTGAGAAGTTACAGGGGGACATTGCTAGCACAGATGTTTGAAAGGAGAGAAAAATGTAGTGTATGTGTCAAACATCAGGGTTAAGTGGCAAAAGATCTTTCATTCAAACACAAGGGTCTAGGAAATGATTATAATGCTGCATACTAGACTTTGTTGAAGTAGGTAAATCGGGGTTTGAACGATACTGACGTTAACAATCCATACAGAAATTGGATCACTGAGTAGCTTCTGGTAAATTAAAACCATAAATAACTCACCATGTCCAAATAGAGCTTAAACCGCCGATAGGAGACATGAACGACGTTGATTATCTCATTACCTAGGCACCTGTCAGGATATATTAGGCAGTAAGTGAACAGTGAGTTCTTAAAATTGATGTGTCGAAAGCAGGAAAAAGCAAGCATTTGAGCAAGGATTTGAGAGACTAGTAATCTAAGTGACAAGGGTTACATTGTGATGGCTGGACGACTGGATCAGAACATCACCAAAACAGCAGGTCTTGTGGAGGTCTTGATCCCAGTATGCAGTGGTTAATACCTACCAAAAGTGGTACAAAGAAGGACAACCGGTGAACCAGCGAAAGGGTCATGATCACCCAAGACTCATTGATGTATGTGAGGAGTGAAGGCTAGTCCTTCTGGTCTGATCCCAGAGAGGAGTATCATGGACTGCTGGACAGTTCCCTGTCAGATCACCAGATCACAGAGGGCGGTCTGGCAGGGTGTTATGCACATGTGCTTGCTCCACCCGATCCTTCCTCCCTTTCCCGCCTCTGCACACCTGTTATGTCTCACTAATTACCTTCCCTATATATACCTGCTGTCTTGTGCTTTGTCTTGTCTTGTTTCGTGTTTGTTTTGTATAACAGCACCGTGTAGTTTTCCCTAGTGTTTCCATGTGTCTGTAGTTTTGTTATTTTATTAATAAATCCCAAGTTTCTCATTTTATCACTGCATTTGGGTCTGGATTTTGTACTGGTGGAGGCACCAACTCCTGACAAAGAGTTACTGTAGCACAAACTGCTGAAAAAGTTAATGAAAGGAGTCAGAACACACATTACATCTTAGATTACTGTCTACTGTATAGAGCAGTTAGAGTGTCCATGCTGACTTCTGCTCACTACTAAAAGCGCCAACGAATAGACATTTTGAACATCAGAACTGGACGAAACAGCAGTGGAAGTTGGCCTGGTCTGATAAATCATGTTTTCTTTTGGACGGCCATGTGTGTGTGTTGCTTACCTGAGGAAGAGATGGCACCAGGAACAAAGAAAAGACAGTGTGATGTTGTGGACAATGTTTTGGTGGAACACTTTGAGTCCTGGTATTCATGTGGATGTTATTTGGACAAGAAATCACCTACCTAAACTAGTACAACGATATTCCCTAATAGCAGTAGCCTCTTTCAGCAGGATAATGCACTTAAACACACTGTAAATTGTCCAGGAATTGTTTAAGGAACAGGATAAAGAGTTCAAGGTGTGGACTTGTCCTTCAAATTCCCCAGATCTCAAGCTGATTGAGAATCTATAGGATGTGATGGACAAACAAGTCTGATTCATGGAGACCCCAGAACTTAAAGGATCTGCTGCTAACGTCTCGTTGCCTGATCCCACAGCACACCTTCAGAGCTCTTGTGGAGTCCATGCCTTGACGGGTCTGAGCTGTTTTGGTGGCACACGGGGATTAAGCCGATGGCTTTAATGGTGTGGCAGATCAGCGTATATTCTAACAGGTAGACTCATGGGTCAGATGCCTCTTCAGCTCATTTTGCATACCATAATTTCTGGAGATTCCTATCTGCTTTATTAATTATTACACTGCTTCCTGAGTTAAAGCAGATAGATTCAGTGACTAAGTGGGACTGTCTAGCTAACTACCCAGCCGTGTATGTGTGCTGCAATTCCTCGTCATCCTGTAGTGTTCAGAGTCATTCATTATATGCTTTTGACCTTAAAATAAAGGAAGCGTTGGTGTTTTGAACAGTATAATTTCAAACCCACTCAGTCAAGTCATTTAATCTGCCTTTTTAAAATGCTTTTCTTTCTGCACCGTCCATGAAACGTCACGCAAAGAGATTTTTCAGTCCAAGCTGATATAATACGTAGAAAAAAAGGAAGGAGGATTAGAAATGCAAAGATTTTAAAGGCAGAAAACAGACACTAGGCTATTCAAATTACATTCAAAAAATGTTCAAATCAGCTAAATTTTTATATAACCTTTTCACTTTTTTGTCTTTAAAAGTTGCCAAGGTTTAATAATTGAAGTTTCATCTTAACCGTGACATCATCAGATTATTGTTCATTTGTTTGCAGTTGCATCAATTTAATTGCAAGTTGAAGTCACCAGTCCTACTACTGGTTGCCATAGTAATAACGTTTATCAGTGAGTGGTGCATTCCACTTGAATGCCACAAAAAAAAAGTTTTCTTGCCATTAAAATAAATCATTCTGGAGGGAGATTTGAGGTTTGTGTACAAAATTCAGCAGTGTTAATCTGCATCATATCATATGAGATTGATCTTTGCCATGGGTCACGTCGCGCTACTGTCTTCAACCCCATTCATTCATTGTCTAGCACTCATCCGATCTATTCTCGGGTCACGGGGAGCATGTGCCTATCTCAGGCGTCATTGGGCATCAAGGCAGGATACACCCTGGACAGAGTGCCAACCCATCGCAGGGCACACACACTCTCATTCACTCACGCAATCACACACTACGGACAATTTAGAGATGCCAATCAACCTACCATGCATGTCTTTGGATTGGGGGAGGAAACCCCCGAGGCACGGGGAGAACATGCAAACTCCACACACACATGGCGGAGGCGGGAATCAAACCCCCAACCCTGGAGGTGTGAGGCAAACATGCTAACCACTAAGCCACCATGCCCCCCTACCCCATTGGTTGTCTCTCCATATTTGCATAAACATTTCTCAACTTTGTCCCATCACTGGACACGCCCATATATCCAGCCACTCATGTTGCTGGAAGTCTCCAGCTCTGATTGAAATTGAACAGTCTGTGATTGGTTTGTAACTGAGAATCGCTGTATGTGTGAGCGTAGCACCACACTGCCCAGCTACTTGGAGATGACAGTTTATTAGGTACACCAACCAAACAGACTGTAGTGTACTTTGTGTTAATACCACACACACTGAAATTTTTTTATTCTAAGCAAACTATATTCTAGGTGTATAAGATTAAAGCATTTACCCACAAGGTGATGTTCCTAATAAACTGCATCTCGGTATCAGCATCCTCTTCATGCTTTTGGCTTTTCTTTAATCCATGATCCTAATAGATTAAAATTCTTGGCATCACCAGTTTCTTTTTCTCTTCTTGCTGCTCCTGGCATCTCGGCTACCAGTCCACACTTACACCAAGATGTGAAAATGCCACACAAATGGCAGATTTATCCAGGCTTGTACTATCAGGCATAGGACCACTGTTTTTTTTTATTTATTTATTTAAATGATTATTTATGACATTTAGAGTTTGTGAGTGTGTTTGTGTTTGTATGTGGGAGCCACTTTCACCAATGCTGAATTGTTAACCCACAGCAATCAGCTCAAAACAGGAAATTCTCTTGATTAGCTCCTGAAAATCTCTCCTGATTACCGCTTCAGCAATGTTAATGAGATATTCAGCACTTCAATGTGGTATTTAACAAATCAAGATATTAGTGTAGCGAATTGTTTCACAAGTGTGCTCCAGTCTATAACCCAGAGAAATGAACGAGAGCCATCGTTTCAAATGAGAGTGCTGTTAAGTTATAAAGTATAAATATGTCATATTGCATGCATGCTGTGTAATGAAAATAAAAATCCCTGTTATGTGTTTGTTAGGACTAACAGTAAAATATAAGGGGAAAAAATGAGCTGAGCTATTCATTTTGTGAAGTTTTGTTTTATTTCTAAGCCTGGTTGCCAGTTTTGATCTCCTGTGTATTTAGTTTTTTTCTCTTCAGATTTCATAATGTGTTTTTTTTAGGATCAACAGCAAAATAACAGAAAACTAATGAACTCAGCTGTCATTTTTTGTTTAATTTTGTTTGTTCCATTTAGCTGACAAATCTGAGCTTGTTTGCTAGGTTTTGGTTTTCTCTTTATAATCGGATAACTCCTGACTTTATGAACTCTTTATGGTATTTCACTTGTTTTGAATTGTTCGTATTGACCTGTATATGTTTAACCTTTGTCTCTGCTGTCCTCTGACCAGTCTGTGGTCATTCAGTCTCTGCTGAACTTAAATGACTGAGAGCAATATTACTGATTCACTAAACTCTTGATTTTAGGGATTCATTTAAATGGGACTCATCTTGGACTAAAATCTGGGTCAAATTTAGCATATTTTCTGCTTTTTTGATATATTCTATCCTCAGAAGTGTGTGATATGGCCTGACAATAAACATAGGGAATAAGTTGTTCAGTGTAGATAGGTGTACTTAATTAACTGGCAATTCAGTAAACTCAACTGGCAACTAAAATTAACTCGCAACTCAGTACTTGCTGTATCCTCTTTTTTTTTTCTATTGGGATTATATATTATATATATTATTATATATAAGAAAAAAGCTGACACAGACATGCATGATTCTACATTTTGTTTTATTTATTTATTTATTTATTTTGTCCTGGATTGTATGTATTAAATGTTCTGTGCTTAACACTTCTAGTTTTTCTCTCTGTCTGTCCTCCAGAGAGAGAGAGGCAGAGAGAGACAGAGAGAGAGAGAGAAAGACAGAAAAAGAGAGACAGAGGGAATGTTCAACATTGGCCATGATGGGCAGGTGGAGGCTTTAAGTCATGAAACAGCAGATGCAGTTGAAATGATTGAACTGGTTTTGTTAGCTTGAGTCTCTGCCACTCGGAAGCTGGGATCATTTGGGAGGGATGAAGGAAGCAAAAGAGGAGAATAGGGAATGCTAAGTCGTCTGTTTGTTTTGGCAGAAATCCGCGAGGCCTTTAGGGTGCTGGATCGCGATGGCAACGGCTTCATCTCCAAGCAGGAGCTCGGCATGGCCATGCGCTCACTCGGGTACATGCCCAGCGAAGTGGAGCTAGCCATCATCATGCAGAGACTGGACATGGATGGTGAGTTTCAATTCCAGTTCGGCCAAAAGTTTGAGACAATCAAACCCATATGTGCTTTCTGAACATTCTAATCTAGAGTTAGTTTAAGTCAGGGCTCTGTGAAGGGCACTCAGGTTCTTCCCTGTTGTATACAGTTGCATGCTTCAGATTTTGTGACAACAAAATAATGGGTGTGACGGTCAGGTGTCCACAAAACTTCATCTCTTATGTCACTGCTTGTTAGTCTGAAATGACATGAAAGCCTTTGTCTAGTCTTCTTTCTCTCTCTAGCTTGTTAGTTAGCAGAAGTCTGCAGAATTTAATATACATTTTAGCATTCTTGCCATTTCCTTCGGGTATCCCTGTATTTGTGTTTTGTTATTTTAAAAGGATGTGAAGGAGAACCCTTTTAAGCGTTTCTTGTACTGAGTCTGTAGGGAAATTTGAACTAATGGTTCACTATCACGTTGTGCTTTACCGAAATGTCACAGTTTTAGACAGTCCTGACCAACACTGCCTGATATATTTACGACAGAATGATGCACATTAGCTGTGTAGTATTGTGTGACATTTAATCTGCTATAAGTTGTGTGTTAAAAAAAGAAAAGAAAAAAAGACTGCTTTAATCATCAAAACATAAATAAATATATAAATAAATATAGTGTATTTACGTGCTGAAACGATGAATCTAAAATTGAAATATAACTAATTTTATTGTGGTTTAAAAATAACCAGCTTATATAAATTTATTATATATATAAGTAATATAAGTGTAAAAGTATCTGATGCAATCATCTTGACATTAATTTATCTGACTCCATTCATCACATTGAGCAGGCTAGCTCAGTTGAGCATAATACTTAACAATAATACTTAATAATAATAAAAACATTACCAAAAAGCCAATAAAGAAAAGGGTAATTCTTCAGACTGGATGATCTCAGAGATGAGATTTGCTGTGCTCAGCGCTAAGCACAAATTACAAGCTGCTCACAAGGAACATTTCATCAACCCCATATCCTATTCCCCTTATAACACAAGATGCTTCAGACAAATTCCACAAATCAATGTACCCTACCCATTCTTACACGATGTCAAACAGAAAGTGAAAAATAGACATGCTTTTCCGCCTATCCTGTAGTCTTTTACAACCTGTAGCTGTAAATCGGTCTCGCTTGTGCTTTGAGAAAACATTCAATTCAGTGGACCTTATCTCCAAGCAGCTTTCCAGAATATAAATACAAAAAGTTCAAGATTTAATGTTAGACTTATATTTAAATTTATTTGTATTTATCCCTAATGAGCAAGCCTGAGGCGACTGTGCCGAGGAAAAACTCCCTTAGATGGTAAAAGGAAGAAACCTTGAGAGGAACCAGACTCAAAAGGGAACCTCATCCATATTCGGGTGACATCAGAGAGTGTGAATTTCCATAAACACTGGAGAGTGTGATTATGAATAATGCCATCATGGTACGAGCAGACCACCATCTTCATGTTTTCTCTTGTTAATTATTTAAATTTAGGTCCACTAAGTGCATTCCTGCGTTTCACATCCAAACTGTTACTTGTGCTGAACTTCTGCTAAGTGCTGACTCCCCAAATTTCCAAATTCTAGTCCCAGCTTTCTCACAGGACCAACACTGCTAAAAGCGACCCACATTCCCTGCGCCTCAGTTTCAACATCAGATGGGTTGTGGTTAATGTTGCGGTTCTGACTCCATCTCTTTTTTCAATCATGCACGAGGTTGAATATAATGCTCAAATGCTGAAAACAAAAGAATAGAATGAAAGCCTTTATTATCACCACACATATTACAGCACAGGGGGGCACGGTGGCTTAGTGGTTAGCACGTTTGCCTCACACCTCCAGGGTTGGGGGTTCGATTCCCACCTCGTCCACATGTGTGTGTGTGGAGTTTGCATGTTCTCCCCGTGCCTCGGGGGTTTCCTCCCCCAGTCCAAAAACATGCGTTGTAGGTTGATTAGCATCTCTAAATTGTCCGTAGTGTGTGAATGAGAGTGTGTGTGTGCCCTGCGATGGGTTGGCACTCCGTCCAGGGTGTATCCTGCCTTGATGCCCTATGACGCCTGAGATAGGCACAGGCTCCCTGTGACCCGAGTGTAGTTCAGATAAGTGGTAGTAATATTCATTCAATGAATGAATGAATATTACAGCACAGTGGAATTCTTTTCTTCGCATATCCCAGCTAAGGAAGTTTGGGTTAGAGCACAGGGGCAGATATGATACAGTGCTCCTGGAGCAGAAAGGGTTAAGGGCCTTGCTCAATGGCCCAGCAGTGGCAGCTTGAACCCTCGGTCAACAACAAACAAGAGCCTTAACCACTTGAGCCACCACCACCCCAAGAAAACCTAAAGAAATTTTCAGACTAGAAACACTATGAAATGTATGATTAAATGCTAAATTGTGTTTAACTGTACACAGTATATGAATTTTATGTTAAGATGTCTAATTGACACAGCATCTGAAGTATATTAGAAGGTTTGTTTCCGAGGAAAATGCTCACTTTGTCTTTTTCGGAATCGAATACACATATGTCACTACATACTAATTAAGTCTGATCGCAGTACAACCAAATGCATGCTGCTTAATGGGTTGAAAGAATTAGTTTCTTGGCAAACAAGGCTCTGTCCTGTCTATACTTGCAGCATATGGCGGGAGAATTAAATCCCTGTGCTCGAGAGATTTATCTAGAGCTTTATCTATGCTTCACAGCAGCTCCAACAGTGACAAACAATTTCATGCTTTTGCAGATTTTTTTGATAGACTACAAAGGCATGTGTTGTGTTACTGGATCTTTTAATGATGTTGAAATCATCTTTTGAGGGCAAAAGAAGGTCATAGGAGAATAAAAAAAAAAAATGCAGGCTTTATAAAGCTTTTCAGCGCCCTTTCAATTCCAAAGCTGAGATGTTTGTTTCAGATAAAATGAGGTATTTAGTTAATTTAGTTATTCTGATGCTGCAGTCTGTTTATTTTATTGTGGGGTGATAATAAAGAGTAAACATCTAAAGTATGATGTCATGAAAATATAATATTATTCTTGAGATTGCACTAAAGGAGGGTCTCAGGGGGATTTTGAATGCTACTCTCACAAAATTGCCAGTCTCGCATAGCCTAGTTTCTTGTAGGGACCTTTAGACTCACATAAGAAGGTCCTGACTCCAATGCAGCTTTAACTGGTCAAGGACGGCCCAAGAGGGCGTCTGACTGACATGTCAAGCAACCAATCACAGTTTGTTTTGTTGTTGTTTAAGGGTATGAAAAATGTAACATCGATATTGCTACAAAAACAGACTGGCGTACAACCATAGATCGTTCAGGTCATGCAAACGGATGAGCCGTGAACTTCACATCATTTGGAAAATCCAGCGTTTAGCTTAGATCCTCATAAGCGCTCATTGTCACAGTTGTAAACACGTCAGCTTCCTTCTTCCATGAGTGAAGTAGAGCATCAGCCTTGTTTCTAGGCGACACACACGTCTCTCAGAAATCCTGTGGAACCCATCCAATCAGATTACAACTTCCAAACTCCTTAAGTGTTTCCTATTTCGTATCAGACGTTCAGCAAACGGTTTGTAGGCGTGATGTCTGAGGCTGAGACTAAGCGATAGGTAACAGGGTTCAACTAAAACAGGCCTGTATGTCTGAAACCTTTCGAGCACTGATCTTATGCTCAGCTTATATTTGTGTCTTGGCTTCTCTGGGTTCCAGAGCTACGGCTTCACTATCTATGGACTGCTTTAATTCTGTTAATATAAGGTTAATCTAAAGTCATAGTAAATAAAGTACACTAAGGACTATTTAACTTCTCTAGCAGATGTGGCTCGTGATATGTTACTAGAGATATCTCTGTTTTATTTTTAACATGACTAAATAAGCTCATATTGTATCCATGCTATTGTTGCACAGTAAGTACAATTGTTAAACATTTAGTGTAACTGGTGAATATAACAAGCTGGTGTGTGGCCTGTGAATTTTGTGTAATAGTTGATTTTTTTTTTTTGTAAGCTGGATTATGTGATGCCAAAGATGCCTTGTGACAGAGAAAGCAAGCCATAATGAGATTGAATTACTGACAGACGAATGCTCTTTCTAGAATTGAGAGCAAACTCTGGTCCTTTTTCTGGCATGATATACATGCTACCCATTAACGTGATGGTCTCCGCTTTCATCTATTCATCTTTCATTTCATATTAATAACATTCTGTTTTATTTAAGTGCAAATTCAACCACATTTCCCAAATGATACGTCTCCTCCCATCCTTCCAGTAGAATCATTCTAAAGGATGATCGTGAATTTAAACTTATTTAGAATTTATAGCATATCTTGCTAGTTTCATCTAAATATCCAGACAGTCAGATTTCTCTGTTGGCCTTGATGATGTGTCTGTTAAATCTGTGCAAATCATGTTCTTCGCAAGTCTACACACACCCTCATTACATCCCTCACCAAATCTGCCCTTATTTTCACTTCATAACATGGTCCTTGTGCTTTTCCAAACATCGACAATGCTAAATAATTAAACTGTGCTTTCATTAGCTCTTGTATTTATTAATATAATGCTCTTTTTATTGGTCTATATTCAGAAGAGACATCAACACAATCGAATCACAGCTGCTAGACTACTAATAAAACCTACTCATATCACCCCTGTGCTGGATAAGGTACATTAGTTACTCTTGTCTTCCCACAATCAATATAAGTTGCTTTTTATTACTTTTAAAGCCCTTCACAGTCTCACCTGCTGAGTTTTCTGAGCTTCTCCATTGTTAAATCTCATCTAGCACCCTGACATCCATTGGGCTTTACTTAATATGTGCCATGGCTGCCAAACTGTGGGATTCAGCTTCTTTAAAATCTCAGCTGCAAAACTTTCTCTTTGCAAAATATGACTATTTTCCCACTTTTTAAGGTTTTTTTCAATTATTATTTAAAGATAAATTGAGCATAAATAAGTAGAGTGGGTATAAAAATTCTACAATTGCAGTTTTTGTAATGAAACCGTAATTTTTTTTAACCTTCACTGTGATACAGGAACTAGTGAAAAATAGTGAAAAACAAATAGGTATGTCTTAAAGATAAAAAAAAACCCCACAGTAACCAGGCTGCATCAGTGCACACACCTTTTTAAAATGGGTCATTGTCAAAATGGGTCATTGTTTTTGCTCAGATTTAACTCATGTTCAAAGGTATCACCAGATCATCTGTCAACGAAGTGCTTTTGAACCTCAAATAAAGATCAGCTGTTTCTGTAGGATTTTCTTGACATCCTCTGAAACCACTGAAACTTCTTAAACCATCGTCTACAGAGATCTTACTGACGAAAAATCTAGGATCTACATTTTGCCAAAACATATAACCTATACAATAACCCTAAATCATGTGACAAAATGTGTTCGGATGAAATCAAGCCAGACGTTTTACCTTGATAACGATGCAAAGCACAAATCCAAGTCAAAAAAGAAATGAGAAGAAGATGGTCAACATTTTGGAATGGCTCGGTCAGAGCCCAGATCTAAAGCTTATTGAAAACCTGTGGAATGACTGAAAGAGATCCCCTTCACAGGAAGAGTGGAATAAAATTGCCAAATCAAGATGTGCTGATTAACCCAAAAAGACTGAATGCTTATTAGAAGCCAAACTTTCTTGACTTTTGCTATGTTGCTATATGACATTAAAGATGAAAAAATGTCTGACATTCAATTTCAATTCAGTTCAATTTTGATTTGTATAGTGCTTTTAAGAATGAACATTGATGCAAAGCAGCTTTATAGGGACATAAAATTCAGAATAAGAATTAAAAAGTTTACATTTATATATATCCCTAATAAGCAAGCCAGAGGAGACTAGAGGAACTAGACTGAAAAAGAAACCCAGCCTCATCTAGGTGACACCAAAAAGTTCTCCATATCTACTCCTTCACAAAAAGCTTGGCTAAACAAATGTGTGTCAGCTTGGACTCCCTAACAGTAACTGGAAGGGTGTTTTTGAACTGCAGGACTTTAAGAAAAATCTCTGCGCCCTGCTGCAACCTTTACCACTTAAGGATATCAACAAATAGCCTGCACCTTTGATAGAAGCAGACGAGGCGGATCATAAAAATCCAAAGCTTTGCTAGGTTACTTCTACTAGTTTCTCTGCCTCATGAATTGAGCATGATTTATCTTATCACATCCTATCACAAACCTACAATTTTAACAGGGGTGGATATACTTTTATATTCACTGTCTGTAAAAAAAATAAATAAATGAATCATTATGTAAACAATCAAACGAACAGATAGATAAATAGATAAACATACACCAATCAGGCATAACATTATGACACACCAGCCTAATATTGTGTTGGTCCCCCCTTTTGCTGCCAAAACAGCCCTGACCCGTCGAGGCATGGACTCCACTAGATCCCTGAAGGTGTGCTGTGGTATCTGGCACCAAGATGTTAGCAGCAGATCCTTTATGTCCTGTAAGTTGCAAGGTGGGGCCTATGGAGGAACTTACAGGACTTAAAGGATATTGTTGATAGATACTGACCACCGCAGACCGGGGTCACCCCACAAGAGCTCTAATCCAGTGGTCTAGCCATCACAAAAACTCGCTCACAATGCGATGCCTGATCGGTGTATCTATACATTATGTCTGAATTTAAGCAGTGTATATGGCTGATGTAGATTAGTCCTAAGCATAGTATTAACAATTTAACAACAGAAATGGCCAGATTTAGCCCATGTGCCTTTGACTGAATAGTCCTGCTCTAAAATTATTAAATTCTTCGACCTGTGCCAACTTCAGTTCTGTGTTTAAGTGAGCTCTGTCTTAACAGCCCATCTACTCATCTCGCTAAACTCCTAGCAGAGTAAGAATCAAAAGGCATATGGTATTCAGCCAATCAGTGCAGTCAAATGGCCGATCTTCTCAGTGCCTGAGGGATTGACGACAGTGCTGGAATGCAACCAAATTAAGTGCAATTGACTCATCCTTCAGGAAGGCGAGAGATGTGATTAGGCACTTGAGGCACAGCGGCAGTTTGCTTTCACTAGGTCTGCATTAAAGAAGGTGAATGCTTTACTGACATTTAAGAAAGCACCTTACATTTGTGTCTTTTCTGGTCTTTTCTGGTGATGATTCATCAGACTGACACACTGACGAAGCATAATGACTGGGGCAGGAACTTCAAAAACTAATGCTTAAAAACTTTTTGAAAAGTATTCTTGTCTTTGTGAATGTGAAAACACACGTTCGTGTGACTGTAAACTCTATAAGG
This sequence comes from Hemibagrus guttatus, assembly GCA_033459395.1. Classification (NCBI taxonomy): domain Eukaryota; kingdom Metazoa; phylum Chordata; class Actinopteri; order Siluriformes; family Bagridae; genus Hemibagrus; species Hemibagrus guttatus. Next base: position 3,563,647 of record JAUCMX010000011.1, read on the forward strand.
CTTAAGATTATCTGCTTATCTACCTGTAGATATACCTTTATGGTGTGACACAAACAGTAACTGCCTACATATCTATCTGATTGGTTTGCTACCTATCAAAGATTTATAGAGGAAATGTCACTTATGTTAGTTTTTATGTTGTTGTTTTTTTTGCAGGGGATGGACAAGTGGATTTTGATGAATTCATGACGATACTGGGCCCCAAACTTCTGTCCTCTGAAACACGTGATGGTTTCCTTGGAAACACAATAGACAGCATATTTTGGCAGGTATGCACTGCTTATTGCTTACTGCAAAAGGTTTTCTAATCATATTTGTATTTTCCATATGCGCTAAATATTTTGATATCTGAATCTATCTATCATTTGTTGTACTTGATAAACGAACAACCAAAAGAGTTCAGTGTCAGCACACAGCATCGTGTTCTGGATGTGTAAAGCAGAAGCATGCTGGGATAGCAGCCATGCAGAAGAGAGGGTAGATACTGTACTCAGCTGCAGCTCCTGCCCTGGAGCTTGATGCTATGTAGAAAGATGTGACCTTGACTGGATGCAAAGGCAGATCTGTCAGGACATGTCTACTCTCCTCATTTAAACAGCTGACAGTCTGTAAAGGACAGAATGAACTTCTCCACACACTCTGAGTAAACTCTCACTAAACTGGCGAGCACATTTTAAAGCAATATAAATTGTGTTAGCAATTTTACAAACTAGCAGCTAGCAAGCTCTGTGCTACGTGCAGTGTTACTTATTCAGCATATCCTAATCAGCCCTTTAAAGATAATGATTCAGCATTATAATTTGTAATTAATATCTTCTGTGGTTTTGCGAAAAGGTACTCGCAAGTCAAACAGAGCACAATGATTTCCACTGCCACTAAGTGCAGTGATTGACTCTCTTCATTGTGCTTCCTTTGAGGGAAATCTGACTCATCTAGTCCTCGTCTTAATGGGCAGTAGAGTGACTAATTGTGCCCTCCCTTTGAGCGCTGACTATTTTACCATTCAATAAACGTTCTCTGGTCAGGCTGAGAACTTGATGGCAGCTTCCAAGATGGAAAAAGGTCCATTTCTGGTGTCTATTTTCATTATTAGATATTTCACTGTCCCCCAAGGCCGGTCTTAACAGTCATTGCAATACGTTCGTGAACATGTGAGTTTGCACAAGGACAAGGGGACACTCTCTTTCCTTCAGTTCACACAAAGTGTGTTAGATCAATAAGACATAACCAAACTTACCCTGCATAAATCAGAGAAGAAGAGGATGACAGCACAGGCTGAAATTGAATAGGCTCTCTGTTTATGGCCAACAATTGTTCCTTCAGACACTATATGAATACATATTAGATTCCATCAGTTTATATAAAGTACTTGAAATGGCATCATTCTTCAGGCTTTGGCACAGTGGTCATTTCAAAACTCTCCACATGGCTGTCATAGGTTTATTTATGGTTTATGAATGGATCCAGGAGTTTCATAGAGCAAATGGCCATTAAGTATTTATCGTCTCTGCTGTCCTGCATTATTAAGTCTTTTTTTTTTTGAAACGCAAATCTCAAACACCAAACATATCTTTTTATATTTTTTCCAACAATTATTAATTAAGGTATCTTTTGCTAAACGTGTGTCAGTCACATGCACGTAAAGATGATTATTTGCTGTGTTCAGAATAAAGTAGAAATCTTTAAGTGATTTCAGAATGATTCAGAAAGCCATAAAGGATTAATAATATAATAATATATAATCATATATATGTCCAAGATAGCTTGTATTTGGAATCTATTTTTATAAACACAGAAATGATTATATACATATTTAAATGTAAATAAAGAACCCTTATAACACTAAAAGCAACATGTTCAAAAAATTTAATTTATTTTTTTTTGTTTAAATGTACACTATATTTTATACACTAAATGTACACAATATAATAGAAATGAAGGTTAAATTAAAGATGTCCTTTATATTAATGATGTCCTTTATATTCATAAAGATGTCCTTTATATTCAGATACTCATGCTGACATTTATATTCCACGTGCATGAAACACCTGTCACTTGTCATTTTTAACAATTATAACAATGTTACATGCATGTATGCCAATCAGACATAACATTATGACCACCTGCCTAATATTGTGTTGGTCCCCCTTTTGCCCTGACCCGTCGAAGCCATGGACTCCACTAGATCCCTGAAGGTGTGCTGTGGTATCTTGTGGTATGTTAGCAGCAGATCCTTTAAGTCCTGTAAGTACAGGACTTAAAGGATACTTACAGGACTTAAAGGACTTTCAGGACTTAGAGGATACTTTTGATAGATACTGACCACTGCAGACCGGGAAAAGCCCACAAGAGCTGCAGTTTTGGAGATGCTCTGATCCAGTCGTCTAGCCATCCCAATTTGGCCCTTTGTCAAACTCACTCAAATCCTTACGCCTGTCCATTTTTCCTGCTTCTAACACATCAACATTGAGGACAAAATGGTCACTTGCTGCCTAATATATCCCACCCACTAACAGATGCCATGATGAGGAGATCATCAGTGTTATTCACTTCACCGGTCACCGCTCACAATGTTATGCCTGATCAGTGTATATGTAATAACAATATAACATATGTATTTAATTCTCCTCCCATTCTGGCAGCTTCAATAAAATATCGGTTCAGCCAAGAAACTGTGCTACACACAGAAGTCCAGTAGAGAGGAAAGAAAAAAAAATGTCTAAGACGTAAAATGAAGCACCTCTACTTGATTACCATATCTTATCTTGCTTGTAGGGTCAGAAAACTCACTCTCTTTAAGCTCAGACGGCATTCATTCATTTTTGCAGGTACTGATTGGACGTGTACACTGAAGGAAGGGGGCTGTATGTGCTTGATGTTTTTTACCAGCTAGCTTTCAGTTAACTTCTGTCAAAATAACTGTCAACATATTTAAAGCAGGGAGGCACGGTGGCTTAGTGGTTAGCACGTTTGCCTCACACCTCCAGGGTTGGGGGTTCGATTCCCGCCTCCACCGTGTGTGTGTGTGTGGAGTTTGCATGTTCTCCCCGTGCCTCGGGAGTTTCCTCTAGGTACTCCAGTTTCCTCCCCCGGTCCAAAAGCATGTGTTGTAGGTTGATTGGTATCTCTAAATTGTCCGTAGTGTGAATGAGTGTGTGTGCCCTGCGATGGGTTGGCACTCCGTCCAGGGTGTATCCTGCCTTGATGCCCAATGACGCCTGAGATAGGCACAGGCCCCCCGTGACCCGAGTATAGATCGGATAAGCGGTAGACAATGAATGAATATTTAAAGCAACCCAGTTTTAGTAAAAGAGTTGTTTTTTGTTCTGCCTTTCTCACATGTACCACTGTGTAACAACAAAGATCCCATTACTGATTGGACAACTTTAGATCATCAGTTACTTCTATGAAAGTTGATCTCTATTAAATTACTCAATAAAGGCACATAGGCAGTTACTCAAATGATTCAAATGAACCTGATTTGAAAGGATTTGATTGCAGGTTGGTGGCACGGTGGCTTTGTGGTTAGAATGTTCGCCTCACACCTCCAGCATCCTGGGTTTGAGTCTTGCTCACACTCATTGTGTGTGTTGCATGTTCTCCCCGTGCTTGGTGGGTTTCCTCCCACAGTCCAAAGACATGCTTCTAGGCTGATTGGAGTCTCTAAATTGCCTGTAGTGTGTGCGCCCTGTGATGGGTTGGCACTCTGTTCTGGGTGTATCCTGCCTTGATGCCTGAGATAGGTTTCAATCAGTAAACAGCAGAAGAACAGCCTGTTGACCAAATTCCTTTCTTACACATGACAGAAGGTCTCATTTTGGCCACTCAACAAGAATCCTCAGTATCAGTGTGATAATGGTGCAAGATGACTGGTACCTTATTTATGAAAATAACCAAAAATGAATATGAAAATTAGGAAAGCTTAAACCTACAGTATAAGGATGCTGCATTGTTTAATATAAACATAAACATCAAGTTTTCCTAAATAGTGCTGCGTCCACAATTAATTCTCAGGAGAGAATAGCTCGGGGTCATTTTGTAAGGTCTAACAAGATTGAAGGCAGTCGTAGAAGATTCTGGATTCACTCCTGAATGCAGAACGTTTTAAGCTTGTTTATATTCTTAGGTTTGTATTTAGAGACAGTGTCACTGAGGAAGAGACAGGAGTCAGAGCTAGAGGTAGCAGAGCTGAAGATGTTGAGGTTCTCTTTGGGAGTGACAAGATTGGACAGGATTAGGAATGAGTACATCAGAGGGACAGCTCATGTTGGACGTTTGGGGGACAAAGTTAGGGAGGCCAGATTAAGATGGTTTGGACATGTTCAGAGGAGGGAGAGTGAGTATATTGGTAGGAGAATGTTGGACATGGAGCTGCCAGGCAGGAGGCAAAGAGGAAGGCCAAAGAGGAGGTATATGGATGGAATTAATGAGGATATGAAGCTAGTGGGTGCAAGTGTTGAGGATGCAGAAGATAGGGATAGGTGGAGAGAGATGATTCGCTGTGGCGACCCCTGAAGGGAAAAGCCGAAAGAAGAAGAAGATATTCTTAGGTTTGTAAATGCTGCAATTTAATTCAGATCACATTTTTTTTTAAATCTAGGAATCATTTCTGTGTTAAATTAAGTTTGTTTAGGACTTGAGTCTTAACTTCAATCTTCATATGAGAATCTTCACCATCAAAACATCAGTGTTTCACAACAATATATTACAGCAGGAGTTGTTCAGGTGCTGTTCCTTATATGCCAGCCGTGTGTGTTATTTGACAACACATGATTTCTTAGAAGACATTTGTGGGATACTCTCAGGATGATTTTCTTTTGTGCAAATCTTGCAAACAGTTTAAAGCTGCTATAAAGCTACTAGGTGATTGTGACGCCCAAGAATCAACCATGTTTTAAATCGTTATCTTAATGCATTTTGTTGACGAGTGCCAGTAACATTCAGAAAGAACAGGTGCAAAATCCCATCATGAATTCCAGCAAGCTTCCTTAATCTTCCAACAGTCTGTTTTTACGGAGGATGTCTCTGCCAGTGTACAAAGAGTAAATCAAACACATGCTATAGAACTTGCACATATCTTTGCGATTTTAGTTACTGCTGCATGCCAGGTTTATTAATTATTCCCATAGCAGGAGTCCATGTCTGGCCTGTCTAATGAGATCCCTGTTTGGATGTGAGGATAATAATATCTCTCACTGGATTATGATGAGAAAATTGGACACACCATGAAAGGAAATTGCTTGTATTTTCAAGCTGCACCAGAGAGTAGTGCGACATTGCCTCTATCACCTTCAGACTTTCTTGTGTTTGAGAACTGCTTTAATATATAGTGATGTTATAGAAACAACGACTGTAGAGTACAGATTTTACCTCTTAACAATAACAGAAAGGTGGGGAAAAAATACTGTCACAGATGTTGGATAGGAATTGTTTGTGAAATGGATCATGTCAAAGGGGCAGTGGAAGCACAGTTGTTAAGGAATTGTGCTACTGATTGAAGGGTTGAAAGATTTAAGTTTCCATTTTTGCCTTGTGATTGTTTGATTTGCATTGTGCATGCACCAGAGGACATGGATCAGGTTGGGTTAAGGCTGCCTGTTCAGTACCATGCATCTGTTTAGTAGTATGCATATGCAACAATATCACATTATGAAGCTCATGTGCTGTGGTTGTAACATAGAAATGCAAAATTTGCTATAGAAACATTTATTATGACATCAAAGAAATAATCATCGAAAGTCTGTTATAAATAGTACTGAGTATGGTGGTCTAAACCTCCTCCATTTTGCTTCTTAAAGCAAACTATCATCTGTAAATGCTTCCATACTATGTCACCTTCATCCTCTTTCCTATTTTGTCATCCTTCTAAAAGGGACAGATTATAGATTCACATTTCCATACACATTTATGGCATTTGGCTGATGTCCTTATCCAGAGCAAATTACAGAAGTCCTTTGAAGTATTTATCAATAAATACATTCTGATATGGACATGGACTGAGAACACCATCAGTTGGTGAGATATTATAGCAAGAAAGGCAGACTCTCTTTGGCTTTCAAAGCTTAAAGCTTTCATTCTTATGTCTCGGGGAGTTTATCGTTTCCACCGTGACCTGTGACTTGCTCATTAGGAATAAACTGATAAATGTATAGTTTATATCCTGATACATTGATATATTTCTGTAAAGCTTCTTTGTGACAATGTCCATTGTTACATTTACATTTCTGGCATTTGACAGACGCCCTTATCCAGAATGACTTACATTTTATCCCATTTTATTCAACTGAGGAATTGCGGGTTAATAGCTTTGCTAAGGGGCCCAGCGGTGGCAGCTTGGTGGACCTCAAACTCACAACCCTCTGATCAGTAGTCCAACACCTGAACTAGCTAAACTACACATCCCCTAAAGGCTACCCCATCCCCTTGCTAAAAGGGCTATGCCAATAAAATTAATTTGTAATGAATTGGAAAACCCAAAATTTCAAATGGGGATTAAAAGTCCCCCTTTGTGTAGTAAGACCCAGTTGTGGTGAAGAATCCTGTGTACTTCAGTGAACCACATGCTCCCAATCATATAATCCTTTGTGAACGGGTCTAATGGGATAGCTTAGACAAGGAGTGATCCTATAGAACCCCATGAAAAGGGTAAGTGTGCTCTATCCAGATTAGGGTTGCTGGGATCCACCACTGGAGCTGGGACTAGGGGTGATATCTGCAGATGAGTGCCTGATAATTGGGCCACACATGTAACTCAGTTGGGTTCAGCCTAGTATATACTGATGTGGTGCTATATTGTGGGCTCAGTACATGCAGGATGCAGGGGCAGGCAGGAAGCCTTTAATGGACAGTATTCGATGGCTTACATGAGCCTCCAGGTGATTCAGCGGTAGGATCCCGCTCTCTCATTGCCACAGCCTGTGTTCGATTCCTGGGCAGGGTGCTAACTCAGCCACTGAAGAGTTACCTCTCAGTGTTTGTCCCAAGCCCAGGTTAAATGGGAGGGTTGCGTCAGGGCACCTGGCGAAAAACTTGTGTCAAATCGAAACGTGCGGACCAAATGATCCACTGTGGCGAGCCCAAATAGGAAGCAGCCAAAAGTACAACAACATTAGATGGCCGTAATGTGTAATATCACTTCACAATCAAGGAAAGATCCTTTGTTGATAGGCCAGCCCACATCCCTTCAGGCTCATGTGGAGATACTCAACTGTGACCTAATTGTGAGAAACTGTGATTATTTGTGTATATGCAACAAATGGCAGTTTGGAGTATTTTGCTCAAGAGGGTTCCTGATACTGTTTCTATTGTGGAAAACAGTTGAGCTTAGGTTACTGTTTGTGTAGAGTTTTGCATGCCCCCACCTCTGAATGGGTTTCCTCTGGTTTGAGGTTACAATGTCACTTAGAATCTGTCATAGTAGCAAGGCTGCAGGGTAGATTAAATTAATTTCTTCTCTTCAATATCTTGGTGGTTAATTAGAGTCCAATAACTAGTCCAATAACTAGGTGTTTAGTTAGAGGGCTAGAAGCACAATAACATTCAGGTTATTCGAAGATGATATTTTTTTCTTTTAGCACAATCCCTAGTCTGAGGACGTGATTCACTCTAATTGGGTGTCAGATAAGGAGAGAGCATTTTAAGTACCTCGGGATCTTATTCATGAGTGATGAAAAACAGTATGGTTTAAAAATAGCATAGGACAGTGGTAGCAATATTACAGGCATTTACTAGTTTTTTTTTATTATAGTCATTTCACTATGGCAAGTAAAGCTTTTTGAATTAAGCTCTCTTATACTATTCTAATGTCCCCAATCTATACCTATATAAGGATACCTTACCTATAGTGTGTTGGTAGTCCCCGAAGAATAAGGTTGTGAGTACAGTAGACAGAAATGATATTCCTCTGCAGAGCTGCTGGGCTTACTCTCCATAATAGAGAAAAAAGCTTAGCAATGCAGGAATGCCTGAGACTAGAGCTGCTGCTCCTCCAAATCAAACGTAGACAGTTGAGGTGGTTTGAGGAGGTGGTGTGGAGAGGCAGAGTTGGAATAATCTTTACTTATATACAATGTGTAATTTGTTGAGAACAAAATGATGTGACAATGGTCAATGGAAACCAAAATCACATTACAGCCATTACAGACTAATCCACTGTGCATGAATTTCATCACAGCAACTCATAATGTAGATCAGTAGTGTGGCCTCCATGTTCCTGTATGCACTCCTGACAACGTCTGGGCATGCTCCTGATGAGATAACAGATGGTGTCCTGGGGGATCTCCTCCTAGCCCTGGATCAGGGCATCAGTGAGCTCCTGAACAGTCTGTGGTAATGCTTGGATTCCGGTCTGGGGAATGTGCTCAGTGTGAACCTGCTCTTATCTGTGAAGAGAATGGGGCACCAGTGGTGGATCTGCCAATTCTGGTGTTCTCTGGCAAATGCCAATCAAGCTGCATGCTGCTGGGCTATGAGCACAGGTCCCAATAAAGGATCTTAAACACCCTCATGGAGTCTGTTTCTCACAGTTTGGTCAGAAACATGCATACCAGTAGTCTACTGGAGATCATCATTCAGCTGCTGGGTTGTTGCCCTTCTATCTCCCGGTATCTCCTCCCTGCTCTTGAAACTATGCTGGAAGACACACCAAACCTCCTTGTGATGGCACTTATGGATGTGCCATCCTTACTTATGGATGTGCCATCCTTACTTATGGATGTGCCATCCTTACTTATGGATGTGCCATCCTTACTTATGGATGTGCCATCCTTACTTATGGATGTGCCATCCTTATATTTACAGCATTTGGCAGACGCACTTATCCAGAGTGACATACAAAAGTGCTTTTAAAGTCTCGATAAAGAGAATTGATACTGGTTCACTGGGTCATGGACTAAGAATACTATCAGTCTAAAACTCTTATTTCGTATTCCGTTTCATATTCTAGGTTCTAATAAAAAGCCTGTTCCTTTTGATGTAAGTCAACGTATTTCTGACTTATCAAAATTTAGTAGGAATTTCTACATTCCTCATTTTCTGAGCAAGTACTGAGCATGTTGAATACACAGAAGTGGGCATAGAACTGAGCTTTGTGGAATACCAATGTTACTTTTGCATGCATAGAGAAGTCACAAGTTTGTTTTGATAGGTTTGATATTGGCCTTTAGTTGTTAGACAGCTGACAATGATCAAGGGTGGATTGCTTAATCAAAAGTTTGGTAACTGCTAAAGGATTTAAAGGATTTAGGTACATACACAAGGGAGTAGTCGATTTTTTCAAATTATTTTTTAGATTATATTTTATTATATTTGTAGGTTTACTTCTGGTATCTGTTTATGTGTAAGTAAGTTTAAAGTTTTAAAGAGGATTCTGTTAAACTGGAGAAAATAATTTTAATCACTCTACTGATGTGGTTATGTTTTCTATCTACATGCTTACTTATCAAAGTTTTTGAGTTAATACTTTTTTGTTTAATATTTTCAGTTTTCTAGAAAACACTGCATTATGTTGGTGTTTAAGCTTCTCCTGGTTATGATTCTCAGCACAGCATACACTAATATGGTAGTGTGTATGGTGCTGGAAGCAGTATATTAGGTGCAATAGGTTTGCTGTTCACCTTCTTTACTGCTGGATAATATATATGTATTAGGATTATGGATTGTGATTCACCATTTAAAAAATTAACAGTCTTGACATTGATTTAATCGCCTAAAACAGATAATAGAGTGTTGAATGTTGTTAGGTTTACATGTAAACTTCATGGCAGTAGCAAGTCTCTATAGGCTAATGGAGATCAAGGCTAGTAACCATATTGTAACGCCAGGCTGGTGACAAGAAGGTTAGGATCCATGATCAGAGTCCTGTAATCCAAATCCGAAAACGTAACCCAAAGGCAGGCAAAGAAGGTAAAAAACGGAACACAACCGTCCAGGGCAAACAAAACCAAAATGCAAGCCAGCTGAGGGACGCCGGTGGCAATGTTACAGAGCCCCCCTCTAGGAACACCTCCAGGTGTCCTGTGGCAAGGGCGACCCCGGGGAAGGGGGGCAGGTCGGTTGGGATGGAGGCGATGAAACTCCTCTACCAGGGAGCGGTCCAGGATGTTGTTGTTGACCCACGAATGTTCCTCTGGGCCGTTGCCCTCCCAATCTACCAGGTAGTGCAAGCGGTTCCAGCAATGCCGAGAATTCAGGATAGTATTGACCCTGTAGGCTGGAGTCCCATCAATGTCAAGAGGCCGCGGCTCGTCACTGGGAGTGGCGTTGTCTTGGCGAGGGTGCACTGGCTTGAGCAGGGACACATGGAAAGTCGGCGAGATGCTGTAAGATGGCGGGAGCTGCAGGTGATATGTGACCGGGTTTACTTGGCAGATGATCGGGAAGGGCCCAATGAAACGCAGACTCAGTTTGCGACAGGGTAGTTTTAGCCTCAGATTCCATGTACAGACAGCCAGACTCGTTGACCCACCTACAACCTGGGGTGTGGGTGCCTGTGGCGGTCTGCCTGGATTCACTGCCTCCGTATGGCCCTTCGCAGGTGGACATAGGCACTCTCCCAGACCTCCCGACTGCAACGAATCCAGACATTCACGGCCAGTACGTTGGAGGGTTCATCCAACCACGGGAACAGGGGCGCCATACAGGTAGACAGCGGGAGTTCATCGACCTGGGCCTGCTGGATCTCCTGTATGCGGTTCCACCCAATGGGTGCGAGCAGGTGTCATCCTGACCGGGCATCCGCCTTGCCGTTCTTCGTTCTAGGGCGATACGTGACAGACAACTAGAACCTCATGAAGAACAGTGCCCACCGAGCTTGGCATGGGTTCAATCACTTGGCAGAACTGTGAATGGATGTCGTGCCTCCTTCAGCCAACGTCTCCCTTCCAGCACCGCCTTAATACATAGGAGCTCTCAGTTTACTTCTGCGGTGGTTAACTTCTATGAGAATTATGCGCAGGGGTAGCCCTTCCCTGGGTTCCCATGGTGTTGTGATAACATGGCCCCGATCCCATTGCTGGAGGCATCCACCTCGACGATAAATGGAAGGCTGGGGTCAGAGTGTCTCAGGATGGGTGCAGAGATGAAGCTCTTCTTGAGCTGTAAGAAGGCTGCACGGGCCTGTTCAGTCCACAGGAATCGCCTAGGTTTGCCCTGCAGAAGGGAGGTCAGCAGGCTGGCTATGGTGCTGTAACTGTGAATAAACTGACGATAGAAGTTGGTGAATCCCAGGAACCACTGCAACTCTTTGATGGTGGTCGGTTCTTGCCAGGCAGGTAACTGCGTTCACCTTGCTGGAGTGCATCTCTACGCCTCTTCGAGATATGGCATACCCCAGGAAGGTGATGGAGTCTTTGTGAACTCACACTTCTCTGCCTTGACGTAGAGCTGGTGTTGTCGCAGTCGTGTGAGTACTGCATGAACATGGCATACATGATCATCATAGGAGGAGGTTTAAATCAGACTGTCATCAATGTAGACAACAACACATATCGGTTGATGAGGTCTTTGAAAATCTCATTGATAAAAGACTGGAACACAGCTGGGGCATTGGTAAGTCCATATGGCAAGCAGCTGGTTTCATAGTGCCCCCTGGTGGTGTGGAAGGCGGTTTTCCACTCGTCACCTTCTCTGATACGAACTAGATTTTAGGCACTGCGTAGGTCGAACTTAGTGAAGATACAGGCCTCCCGTAGCTATTCCAAGGCCACCGGGACCAATGGCAGAACATAGGGGTAATGCACCGTAATGGCGTTCAAGCCCCTATAATCAATACAAGGCCGGAGACCAAATCCTTTTTCTCCACAAAGAAAAAGCCAGCGGCCACCGGGGAGGTTGAGGGTCGGATGTACCCTGCGGCTAATGCCTCCTCAATGCAATCTTCCATCTCTTTGGATTCAGGTTGGGAGAGAGGGTAGACCTTGCATTTAGGTGGCATATCATTGGTGAGCAGGTTGATGGCACAGTCCCAGGGGCAGTGGGGAGGGAGTTAAGTGGCCCTCTCTTTACTGAATACTTCTTGTAGTTCATGGTACTCTCGTGGAATCATGGCAGGCTTGAGGGTACTTGGGCTCCTTGCCATGGATGTGGCGAGGCACGGGCATGAGACAACATTCTTAAGACAGTGTTTCAGGCAGTAAGGTGACTATCAGGTTTGCTCCCCCTCCTTCCAGGATGTGAGCGGGTCATGGCGCTGGAACCAGGGGAAACCCAGGATGATAGGGTTGGTTGGAGAGGAGATGACGAAGAACTGAATCTCCTTGACGTGTAGCAGCCCAACCTGGAGAGTAAGTGGGCTGGTCTATCGGGTGACAAGGCCCTTCTCAATGGGATGGTTATTGATGGCCGTCAGTCACAGAGGAGTCTCGCAGGGCTGGGTAGGAAGGTGACGCTCCTGCACGAGGTGGTGGTCAATCAAGTTGAAGGCTGCTCCGTAGTCCACTTGGGCTGAGACCACAATATAAATTTGAGGGCAGAATAAGGTCACCTTTAATGACAAGCATGCACCCCAACAGTTCTCTCTCACCTTAGACTTGGTAGGTCTTTCCGGGCAGGTTGCGATCCTGCAGCCCGAACCCTGCAGTAGAAGCAAAGCTGGAGCCAAGCTCATCGCCGTCACTCCTCCTGGGACGCCCCAGTGCGGTCTAGTTGCATTGGCTCTGGTCCTTCCTCCATGAGGCGCCAAAATTCATCCCGAGGCCAAGGTTTGGGACGTAGGCGGGGGCCGGGTCGTTGCTGATGCATCAGGTTGTCTAGGAAAATGTCGGTGGTAATGTAGTCGGACAAAGATGTGTTGATATCCTGACATGCCATTTCCACCTGCAGAGCCAGCCAGAGACCCTCATGAAACACAGCCACAAACTCTGGGTCATTCCACCCACTCTGCGCTGCTAGGGTGCAGAATTCTACAGCATAATGCGCTGCTAATTTGGAGCCCTGCCGCAGTTCTAGAAGCTGTACAGATACATCACGTCCCCCTGCAGGATACTTGAAAACTTCCTGAATTAGGCCAGAGAAATAGGTAAACGAAGCTTTCACCTGTGAATCGTGATCCCACACAGTGGATGCCCAGTTGAGAGCCCTCCCGGTGAGCAGGTGGTCTTCTCATGGTACGCCTCAGGCTGGTGCGCGAAGTAATCCGCGGCAGCGGATCAACTTCTCTGCCATCAAACTTCTCTGGGAGGGCCATTCGCACTACTTCGCTGTGTGGAGGTACGATGGCGGCTGGGGGGATCATCTGGGCAGGCGTTGCTGTAGCTCATGGGCGGCCTGCAGAGCAGCCAATTGCTCCTGGTATCATAGCATATGAATCATAGGTGTGCTACCACCTCCTGCTGACACGCATACTCTGCTGGATCCACTACTGGTGAAGTATTCTGTAATGCTGGGCTTTCGACAGGAAGGTTAGTATCCATGAGCAGAGTCCCTTAATCCAAATCCAAAAACGTAACACAGAGTTGTAACCCAAAGGCAGGCAAATGAAGGTCAAACCCGGAACACAACAGTCCAGGGTAAACAAAACCAAAACGCACACCAGAAATCATAGAAGCCAGTTAACAAGCACGGGTCATATACTCCAAAAATACAGCTGAGGAAACAAATGGCTTGGTAAGGTTGCTAGGAACGATACTACGTGTTTGAACGTTGTGTGAACGTTCCATAAATGTTCAGGAACCTGGAAATGTTCCTCGCTGGTAGTGCTAAAACACGGGTGAGGGCTCCCTTTGGCGGCCTGACCCTGGTGGCGATGTTACACATATAGACCATCCTTTTTCAGCAATTCTGAAGATTCCTACACGTAATAGTGATATCTTTTGCAATGACTTGTCTTCTTTTTTTTTCAGGCATTTTTTTTTTTTAAATATGTTTTATTAATTTTCGCTTTACAAAGAAACAACATCCTTGGAGAATAATAACATAATGACAACAACAGGTAAACAAAACAAAACAAAAACATTTCAGCTCACACACAAAAAACAAGGGTTACGTGTGCGTATACACATACATGGGAATTCAACAAGTCGGGGAAAACAAAATATTGAAGTACTGACAATAAGTAAAGATTATAGTACAACTAACAAAACCAGCCATGACACCTTAGATAAATCCTCTTCTCAGGATGGAAGCAATGTCAAGATTAACATATGTCAGAAAAGGTTCCCAAATTTTATGAAACACTCCACTCTTATCATGTACAATACAAGTCAGATAATCTAGTGGCACACATTCAAGAATAGTTTGATGCTACAATCTAACAGAGGGTGCTTTATCTGAGATCCATTGTAAAAGTATACATTTTCTAGCACTGAAAATGAGAAAATTAAAAAGCCTAATTTTGCACTTATAAAGACCTACAAGAGGAGACATTCCCAGCAGATTAGATCTGGAACCAAAGAAACACCCAACATTTTATTCAGTTCTTCATAAACCCCCCACCAGAACCTCTGTATTTTGTTACAGAACCACAAACAATGAGTAAGACTACCTATTTCTGTCTTGCATTTGGGACAGAAAGGAGAGAACTCAGCCCTAAATCTACTACATTGGGAAGGAGAAATGTGAGCTCTGTGAAGAATCTTGAGCTAAATAGCTCTTACTTTATTACATATACTCAGACTCTGCATTTTTCCAAACCGTATTCCAATCTTCATCTGCTATTTGATTATTAAGTTCCCTTTCCCAAATCGTTTTAAGAAAATGAGTGGATGTGCTAGCACACTCCAATAGCACACTATAAAAAGAACTTATAGATTTAGTTGAGTGCATCTCAAAAAGCTGCTTCTCAATTTCTGAAGAACTTGCATTACAAAGAAGTGTTGTATCCTTTTGAATATAGTTTCTTATTTGTAAATGGCAGAAAAAATCTCGGCCATCAAAGTTGTATTTTTGGGAAGTCTGACTAAAAGACATGAGTATTCTTATCAAAAAGATCTTTTAGTTTAGAAAGCCCCTTAAGAGCCCACTGTCGAAAACGTGAATCACTGACACCTGGGGGAAAATCTAGATTATTACATATTGGAGTATAGATTGATGTTAAGCATGATTTACCTTCAAGTCGCCTAACAGACTGCCAAGCCTTCACAGAATTTAAAATAATAGGATTTGTACAAGCTACTCTAACCGTCTCCATTCAATTGAGAAAGAGCAAATTTTGAAGGGGGACCTGTGATTGAAAGGACTCTATATCCAGCCATAATGTAGTTGGGTCTTCTGAAATCCAAGTAGTCATGTAACGTAAATGGGCACCAAGTTGATACCTTCCAATAACCGGAAGACCAAGACCGCCCATATCTTCTGGTAGACGCAATATATTAATCCCAAGGTGAGGTGTTTTATTAGCCCATATAAAAGAATTAAACCATCTATCTCGGTCTTTTAATGTTTTCTGCAAGAAAATAACTGGAATCATTTGAATCGGATATAATAATCTTGGGAGAACATTCATTTTCAAAAGAGCAATGCGCCCCAGGCAAGAAATAGGTAGAGTATTCCATCTTTCTAAATCAATTTTAATACGATTAAAAAGGGGAGTAAAATTTGACTTAAACATCTGGTCAAATTTAGGGGTTATATGTATTCCCAGATATACAAAGCCCAATGAGGACCACTTAAATGGGAAAGGAAGTGAATTTGAAGGGACAGCTTATAAATTACCTAGGGGCATGGCTTCAGATTTCTAAAATTAATAATATAACCTAAAAAGACACTTTAGACAATTTATAAAACAACGCTTTTTCTGCATCCATTGAGACAACAAGACTGTCCATCTTCTGCTGGTGTGAATACTGAATAATATTTAACACTCTACGAATACTGTTACCAGAGCTACGTCCCTTAATGAAACTTGTTTGATCTTCTTTAATAAGTTGAGGTAGAAAGCCTTCAAGCCTTGTAGCGAGGATTTTAGAAAGAATTTTGTCACTATTTAATAAAGATATTGGCCTGTAAGAGGCACAGTCCTCTGGTTGTTTCCCCTTTAAAAAATAACAAATAAATATTAGCTTCCCGTAAGGAAATAAGGAGAGTACCATTCTCTAACGAATAATTAAACATTTCTAAAAGAGGATCAACCAAAATATCCTGAAACTGCAGAAAAACTCTGCAGACTCCTAATTGCTGGTAATACCTCCTCCCTTGAAATAGGACCATTAAGAGCAAACTTCTGATGCTCAGTTATAGAAACTCAGTTTTAGAAAAAAAAAAACACATCCATAAGGCTTAGTGAGTTACATGGGGACACTGCTTTATACAGAGTTTTAAAAAAGTTAACAAATGTATTGTTAATTGTTGTAACATCAGAAGAAGGATGTCCCTGATCATCCTTGATTCAAGATATCTGCTTTTTACTTAGTAAGATAAGCCAGGTATTTACCTGGCTTATCACAATGTTCATAGAGGGGCATTGGTGGCTCAGTGGTAGATTTCTCGCCTATCATGCGGAAGGCCCGGGCTCGATTCCCAGCCAATGCCTCAAACCACAGCCACTGGATGCAGTGCCGGCCCCAAGCCCAGAAAAATGGGAGGGTTGTGTCAGGAAGGGCATCTGGCGTAAAACATTTGCCAAGTTGTTGTGCGGACCAGTTGGTCCGCTGTGGCAACCCCGAACAGGGAGCAGACGAAAGCATTAACTATCACAATGTTCATAGAGCCTTTGTTTAGCAAACCTAACTTTCCTCTCAGCAGACTTTAAATGCAAGGACTCCAAAGCAGAGCGTAAAGCAGTAATTTCTTTTAATTTACCTGGCCTCGGATTCTGGACATAATCCCCTTCTGCCCGCCTAAATTTTGCATCTAGAATATCCTTCTGCTCTGTTTGCCTCTGCCTCTTACTAAACATAAAAGAAATGATAAGACCCCTTGAGAAAGCCTTAATCGTTTCCCACAACAGGGATCTATCCTCCGTAGAGGGAGAATTGATAGCAAAAAATGATTGGAATTCTGACATAAAGTAAGAACAAAATTTGCACAATTTGCTAAAGGATAAAAGGGTTAAATCTCCAGTACCTAGTTTGATTAAAAGGGCTCTGTAACTTTAAATATAAGAAGACAGCGGCATGATCTGAAATTATAATATTTCCAATGGTGCTGTGATTTGGAAATTGTAATAGTCCCTTAGGAACAAAAAAATAGTCTATTCTTGTGTGGCAACAATGTTGTTTAGAGTAGAAAGTAAATTCTTTATCAGTAGGATGCTGTGCTCACCACACATCCACAAAATCCAGATCCTCACATAAAGAATTAATGAATTTAGCCTGAAATCATACTAGCTGACATGTTTTATAAGAAAAGAAAAAAAATACAAGTCCTGAACAAAAATGTTTCCCATAGCAAAAATACAGCCCCATGTTAACCTTAAAGGTGAACGGAAAGGTGCAAAACAAAAAGAAAACTATAATACACAGAACTATAATACAATGAACAATGCAGACTGTACTCAAACTCAAATCAGTCATTGCCATCTGAAATGGTTCAAATAACACAATTCAGTGTAAAGGGGATCCTGAACGACAAAAACCGTTAGTTAACATTGAACGCTGACAGACCCGCGGACCTTAAACGGACACAGCATGTCCATATGACAGAGGGCCTGCTCTCCGTTACCCATCTCTCTCACTGCTGTGATGACCCGTTCTTTGTCCACATAGTTATGAAATCTCACCAAGACTGCCCTTGGATACGGGGACGCTGTCTTGACATCTCTGCCTGGAACGTGATGGGCTCTTTCGATCTTTAAACGATCGGATTTCGACTGGCAATCACCTTCTGCATTCTCGGGAAGTCCAACAATACGTACATTCTTTCTTCTCCCTCTGTTTTACAAATCATCCAAATGAACTGTTAACTTCCGAACTCATCTCTCTAGCATCTCCAATTTACCTTCAACCAGGGCAGCAGCATCTTCCACCGGGGAGATTCAGCTCTCAGTTTCGATGATTTGTTTTTCATGGTTATCAAGTTTTTCATTCTGTTTTTGCAAAACTGACAGTGGGCTCAGTTTTTCATCGATCAACTTTGAAATGTTTTCCGTGATTTCTGTAATAATCTGCCATAGGCCCGGTTTGGAAATGCTAGTATTAGCATCCGATCTGACAGTAGCATTATCCTCACCCTGAAGGTTATGCTCTATCTCTGATTTGCTCGAGTGTTTAATGTACCTTTGAGGCATGTTGACCGACTGCTTCAAAAAGTAGGAGTCAAAACTCATAGCAAACTGTGCAGCAAGCACCACAGACAATAATGATCTCCTCCACCAAAAATAATGATAATTTAATTTAAAGTAGTCCGCGCTGTCTGATTAACGCGACCGTTCCTTAAGCCGCCATCTTGGATCCTCAGTGACTTGTCTTTTACTTGAATGGTTAATTCTTTGCATTGGGTTTGGATACAAAGGACTGGTTTAAGTCACAGTTTATAAACTCATAATTCATAAATTCAGAAATCATTGAAAATACACTTTTTGCAAACTAGAGCAATTATTAATTTCTCATCTCCCCATTTTTGTAAACATCACTGGACATAGTGCCAGTATAAGATCATAGGAACAATTACATTGTTATCCATCACAAGCCTGCAGCTGGATTGAGAGTGGTTCACAAACTACAAAAATACAACAGAATCTGAATTGACACTGATAAACAGTAGAGGACAGTTATCGCACATGACTGCATGAAAACTTTAGCTTCAGCTAACTAAGGTGTTTAACTAATAAAGTGTTCAGTAAAGTTAATTTAAAGAATGAAGCAGAAATGCTTCTTGTAAGGATCCTGGCTTAACCTTAACCACGGCAATGAACTGCTTATTAGTCCCTATCGGGCAGGGCAAAGTGCAACAAAAAGGTTTCAAACAAAGCGGAGCTTCACGGCATTAAGAGCGGGCCGATAGAGGTCCAGTCAGTATGGAATGATGGTGAGGCTTGACCCAGGGAACTTTGTGGGATATGGTCCGTAGAGGGAGTGTCTTCATCGTCTGAATCTTCCTCTGTCAGAGTCAGCGAGAGACGTGCAATTAGTATTGTAACATTATTCAAGCTTTCCTCATTCTTCTCTCTTGGTGTCTCAAGGAGGGGGTGTGAAATGTTCAGCCATTCTAAATGACCGCCAAGTGGTGGGTCCTGTAGCTCCACCCCACTGCTCTGCACATGTGCCCTGTCTGCTAGGGTGTGCGGGCAACAGTTGCGTGTTGAGCATTTCTGGTTTGTTTGTGGCCGGCGGGCTGAGCTCCGCTGTCACACTGCTGTACATGATACCCTATAAATTGTTTCCTATGGTGGTCCACTGGGTCTGTGGGGATCTATTTCCAATGATGAACAGTGTAGAGGAGCACTAATAAACTGTGCTACAATCAGACCTTTATGTAGGTGAACCTTTATGAGTTGCTGAAGTGTATAATTGCTCTTTTATTATGTATATATAATCTAAGCCATATAATGTTATTTCCTTTTATTTGAAATGGTGGCACCAAACGAATGTCCTCGTATTTTTTTATCTTGTACTTGGAAACAACTTTTTCTGATATGGGTGTTTAATGATCTGTCCCAGCACCGCATTCGTAGTGTTATTTTATGACTCATGTTTTCTTAATATCTAGAATTATCATAGTTCCCTAGCCATCATTTTATCTAACCTCAGTATGAACTGATAGAACGTGTTGACTGAAAGAGCCACAGTTTTGATCTTTGGCTTTAAACTTGTTTGAAGCCATAACCGTCTTTAAAGCTCCGTCTCAGTGCAGGATGCTTGGAACTGATGACGGCAGGCATGAAAGGCTGAAAGCCCAGTGCTCATTTGAAGTGAACCATTAAAGGCATTCCATCAGAGGAAAAAGAGAGTGATATAACTCTTATAGCTCTCCCCATAGCTCTTATACCTTTGGATCCTGATGTACTGATATCAAATAACATATGCTAATTTGTGTATGATACAAAATTAGCAGTGCTGAGGATGTACAACGAATAGTTGTAAATATAATCATTTATAAACAATTAATTAAGTCTTAGTTTGTGCTGTTATAGCAATGGTAAGTTCAGATGTCTCCTGCTGGACTCAAACAGAAAAATTGATCTTTACAAATTCAGATTTAAAGGTTATTGGTCATTTGCACAACCATACACAGCATGACATGCATTGACATGTGTTTTGACTGTCCTTGATGTAAAAAAAAAAAAAAAAAAAAGAATAAAACAGAATTTACAATAAAAATAGAATCTACCTATATAGGTAAAAGGAAAAAAAGATATATATATATATAAAACATACAGTTACATTGGTATAGTTCCATACATATAGTTACATTGGAACTCTACTCTTATGTTTTGTGAGGGAATGGCCTGTGGGACAAAGCACTACCTTGTTCTCTCTGTGTTTGCCTTCAAGGAGCAGGAGAGCTTTCATTACCTTGGAGTCAATTGTTCAGATAGCTGATCTGATCACCTGCAGGTCAGGGAGCTCAGTGTGGATGGTGTGTTCAGCTGATTCCACCACTCTCTGAACTAATCCCTCTGAGTTCATTATAGACTTAGCTAATTAAGCACTAATTCCTCTCAGCTGACTGATGAGCGTCAGTTCAGAGACAGCGTGATAGTTTCCAAGTGGTTCTATCCACAGCAGACCCCTGGGTCACCACTGGGCTGTCCACTCAGATCTATCCTTAGTAGCAGTGAGCACCACCAAGCGACGAGACTCCAACCAGGAATAGAGAATCTGGATGGATCAGGCAGGTCCAGAAAGAATAAGCGGTCACACTTCTACAAAGCAGCTGGTCATAAGGGGGCTCAGGACTACAACCTTGGGGTTCTCCAGTGCTAAGGATGAGTGAGGGTGAGACATGTCTTCTGCATGTCCTACACTGCTTGTAGTCTGCCTGTCTGGAACCTGTACCTGTACATTATGTTCAACATAGCATGTGCAGTATGTGGGTCATTATCCCTAACTGGTAGCCTTGAAGTGTTTACAGCAAATGTTAATATTATTTCTGAAAGATGATTGAAACATTAAAATAATCAAATCTTCTCACATTATATCTTGTGATTTTGAAGAAGCAACATTCATTTCTTGGGAGGAATTCAGGTTTTAGGTTCAGGTTTATTTTGCTTTAGGCCTATTTATAATTTTTAATTACCACTGGTGACAATCCTTCAACAATAACCCTGATGAAGATGGAGTGAATATTTTGGAAGATATAGAAAGATTTTATATATTCATTTGGCAGTTTTATTTGAAAAACCCTGACAACATGTGGGCTTCACCAGTTGAGGCTGACATAGGTCATACTCCATGCAGTAATGGAGCTAAGCTGAGCCCTAACACAGACTATGAAAATGAAAGCATTTCTAATAAATAATAATAAGTACAGATACTGGTTAAGCGCTTCAGGTAATGTTCACATCCAACTTCAGAAAGAGAAAATGTGATCTCAGTGACTTTAACTGTGGCATGGGGGGGTGCCAGAGGAGTTGATGTGAGTATTTCAGAAACTGCTAATCTTCTGGGACTTTCATGCAGAACAGACTCAGAGTTTATTCAGAATGGTGGAAAAAAACAAAAAGATATCCTATAAACAGTGGTTTTGTGGACAGAAACACCATGATGAAAGAGGTCAGAAGAAAATGTTCAAGCTCAGGAAAGCTACAGTAACCACTCTATGCAAGTGTGATAAGAAGAAATCACACTTGTGATCTTCAACCACACAAGATTTAGCATGTTTGCCTCACATCTCCAGGGTTGTTGGTTTGATTCCCGCCGCAAGTTTGCATGTTCTCCCTGTGCCTCGGGGGCAAACTCTGTAAATAAGGATATGGAAAAATATTTTTAAATATGATCCTTTATTGGGGGCACGGTGGCTTAGTGGTTAGCACGTTTGGTTATCACACCTCGAGGGTTGGGGGTTCGATTCCCACCTCCGCCATATGTGTGTGTGGAGTTTGCATGTTCTCCCTGTGCCTCTGGGGTTTCCTCCGGGTACTCTGGTTTCCTCCCCCGGTCCAAAGACATGCATTGTAGGTTGATTGGCATCTCTAAATTGTCCATAGTGTGAGATTGCATGAATGAATGAGAGTATGTGTGTGTGTGTGCCCTGTGATGGGTTGGCACTCCGTCCAGGGTGTATCCTGCCTTGATGCCCAATGACGCCTGAGATAGGCACAGGCTCTCCGTGACCCGAGAGTAGATCGGATAAGCGGTAGACAATGAATGAATGAACCACACAAGACATTGAACCTGTAGCAGCAGAAGACCACATCAGGTTCCAGCCTGTCAGCCTCCTTTTAGCCAACGACATATAGGTACGTGCGATGGGCCAGTATATTTTCACAGGTCAGAAAGGAACCCCTTTAGCATAATGACCAGTGTTCTATTCATAGGGTAGCCCAGAGGCAGAGTGACCCTGTAAAATCTAGAGTTTCCTTTGTGTAGTCTTGCAATTTGTTTGTTTGCTCATTTTTTAAACGTTCCCTTTTCTGTTACATGCACTCTCTGACAGGTGACACACACACACACACACACACACACACATGTAGCAGGCCACTCAAGGGTGCTGGACCTTCCACTTAGAAACCCTACCTGCGGTTGATTGACATTAGTAAGAACAGCATTAAAACAGGAGGCACTCAGAGGGATAGCCTAAATAGCTGGAATCTCAGCAGGGTTCCTGAGCACTTCAAGAAAGGGTGAGGAGCTCTCCAGGTCAGCTCCCTGGAATCTGTGGCTGGGGATAGAGAAATCTCGACTGACCTCATTAGCCTTTTACCAGTGTGACCCATACCAGGAAATTCAGAAGTTGGATTCAAAAATATACCTTAATGTTAATATGCAAAATGATTAATATTTCAGAATAAACTTAATATTATTTCAAATATTATTTGCCCAGATATTATTGCTCATTGTCCTGGACACAGGGTAATTCATTGCACTGTACAAGTTGCACAAGTCGTATTGATATGATGCCAAAAAACGTGTGTAATGAAGGTTTTGTTGGTGCAGTAAAGGTACTATAAATTGATGCCAGTCTTTTTTATATATAATAAATCATGTCTGTTCAGGAAGATGTTGTGCCATTCTGTAGCCATGAGCATAACACTTTTGTCAATAGTATTGACTTTATCTGTACAATATACAGTATATTTATAGTTATACGGTAACACCATGTGGAAAAACCCTTTGAAATAGGCTCAATTAAACAAATGGTTTTTTTAAATGTGTGTTCAATGTACTCAGTTTCTTGGGTTAACCCAGAAAGTATGAAATCTCAGAACATGGTAATTCTCTAGTTAACTTTTTCTGCTTCTACAACAGTTTCACTGATAAATTAAGACAGTTAAAGACTCTTTCCATAGCAGTGTAGCTCAAGACACCCTAACATCATCTTGGTTTATTCCTACATAACACATGAGATTCTCATAAATAATCCTCTATACATTATTCATGCTGGTTCTCTTGCACAGAGCTTCCTTCCGTTCATCATTTTTTAACTAATAAATGTAATATTACATAAAAACTCCACTTTGTAACTGTTGGGGAAATGTTGAGGTTATGTAAATCCCTCACTCTGTTCCTGCTTCTAACATCAACATGAGGATATGAGATTTGAGGTTATTTTATGGGGAGAAGCTGAACAACAAACAGGCCTATCCCTCATTTCTTTTATTATTGTTCATGAGAAATAATTACTGGACCGTATGCTGTGTCTGTGTTCTGTCAATCCATGTGCCAGCTTTTGTCCAACTTTGCTAGATTTCTCTCAGTAAATATAATAAAAAAAAATTGACTGACTCAGTAGATTGATCTTTGGAATACAGAGACTCCTTATGCTGCTGGTCCTTCTCCACAATCTCTGTTCTGTACTTGGACTTTGACCAGTTAATTTTAATAATGAACTCGGCTTGAATAGAAGCTTTCATGTTCAAGTGTTCAGGTTGCCAATGCTACAGTGATTTGCATTTTTGCTGTCTTGCATAGCCTAGGATTGTCGATTTTCATTTAGATAGCTTTGATGTGACGTTTTAAATCCACTTACAATTTGATTTTTACATTTCCAACATCCATGCTTAAAGCATTTTAAAAAAAAAAAAACGCAGCATTTTATGTAACAGCCTTTAAAACATTGACAAGAGCAGCATAGTGATGGTAAACGCTAACAATGCAGCCCTTCAGCCTTCATATATATATATATGTGTGTGTGTGTGTGTGTGTGTGTGTGTGTGTGTGTGTGTGTGTGTGTGTGTGTTGCTCAGACCAGCACGACTGCATTGGCATCTGTTGGGTTACAACTGAACACAGTGACATGGCATAGCAGTATGCTCGTGTTTGCGATTTTCTGGTGTCAGTATGTTGGATAAGACATGTCTGCAGATTGGACTATTAAAATGGCTGAAGGATGCAGTGACTCACCTTCTCTGTAAAGACTGCAGTCTCAGTGGGCATACACCGACATGCGGTGACTGACACCTCACTCTCCAGCTCATGACAGCAGA
Organism: Hemibagrus guttatus; assembly: GCA_033459395.1. NCBI lineage: Eukaryota > Metazoa > Chordata > Actinopteri > Siluriformes > Bagridae > Hemibagrus > Hemibagrus guttatus. The sequence goes on from JAUCMX010000011.1 coordinate 3,588,107, forward strand.
GGGCTAATTGTGCTATGGGGGCGTTGGAAAAAAGGCTAGATTGAAAAAATTCTTTGTAAAACATGCCCTGAATATGAATGTAAAACGTCATTGCAGAAGCTGGCTAATGATGCAGACTGCTGCTGCCTTATTTAATATAGTCTAATCCACTTCAGACAATCACGTCAGACGAGTCTTACTAAATGCTGAAGCTGGATCAGTATGAAAACAACATCCAACTGTTAGATCTTTACTTTTTAAACAAACAACTGAACAGGAACCCAATAGTTCGAGGCAGCAATATACAGTGTGAACATTATGTATGCAAAACATGCGCTACAGAGAGAAGCAATAGAGGTGAAATATTACACATGTAGACTATATAGCTATTATTAACCTTAGTTGTTGCCTGGAGTATCAAAGGCTTATTTCTGCCAGCTAGACATCTTTTGATCCAGGTAACAGTTCATTAAGTAATTTAGTATATGTTCTGAGAAACAAAACAATGAAGCTGTGGGATTCTAGCACAACACTGACCAGTTCTAAATAAAGGATTCATTCATTCATTCATTGTTTACCGCTTATCCGAACTATTCTCGGGTCATGGGGAGCCTGTGCCTATCTCAGGCGTCATTGGGCATCGAGGTAGGATACACCCTGGACGGAGTGCCAACCCATCGCAGAGCACACACACACACACTACGGACAATTTAGAGATGCCAATCAACCTACCATGCATGTCTTTGGACCGGGGGAGAAAACCGGAGTACCTGGAGGAAACCCCAGAGGCACAGGGAGAACATGCAAACTCCACACACACACATATGGCGGAGGTGGGAATCGAACCCCCAACCCTCGAGGTGTGATAACCAAATGTGCTAACCACTAAGCCACCGTGCCCCCAATAAAGGATCATATTTAAAAATATTTTTCCATATCCTTATTTACAGAGTTTGCTTATATCACTGATTTCCTGACTTCTCAGTGTTGCTCTCTTACATTTACATTTCTGACATTTGGAAGATGCCCTTATCCAGACCGACTTACAATGTATCCTGCTTTTTATACAACTGAGCAGCTGAGGATTAAGGGCCTTTTTCAGGGGCCCAGCAGTGGCAGTTTGGTGGACCTGGGATTCAAACTCACAACCTTCTGATCAGTAGACCTACTGAGCTATCACTTCCCTTTACTCAGTTTCCCTTCATCGCTTTTGTCATTAATCTCCATTGTTATCTAATCATCCAATCTACACTATTATGCCAAAAGTTTTGGGACACCCCCCAAATCATTGAATTTAGGTGTTCTAATCACTTACATGGCAACCAGTTTATAAAATCAATCACCTAGGCACGCAGACTGCTTCTACAAACATTTGTCAAAGAATGGGTCACTCTCAGGAGCTCAGTGAATTCAAGCGTGGTACCGTGATAGGTTGCCACCTGTGCAATAAGTCCATTCGTGAAATTTCCTCACTACTAAATATTCCACGATCAACTGTTAGTGGTATTATAACAAAGTGGAAGCAATTGGGAACAACAGCAACTCAGCCATGAAGTGGTAGGCCACGTAAAATCACAGAGCGGGGGTGCTGAAGGGCACAATGCGCAGAGGTCAATAGCTACAGACCTCCAAACTTCGTGTGGCCTTCAGATTAGCTCTAGAACAGTGCGCAGAGATCTTCATGGAATGGGTTTTCATGGCTGAACGGCTGCATCCAAGCTTTACATCACCAAGTGCAATGCAAAGTGTCGGATGGAGTGGTGTAAAGCCTAGACTCTAAACTGGACTCTGAGACTCTCCAGAAGGCCTGTTCTCTTCCAACATCTGTGAATGACCTCACAAATGCACTTCTAGAGGAATGGTCAAAAATTCCCCTAAACCTTGTGGAAAGCCTTCTCAGAAGAGTTGAAGCTGTTATAGCCACAAAGGGCGGGCCAACTATATATTAAACCCTACGGATTTAGAATGGAAGAATGGGATGTCATTAAAGTTCATGTGCATGTAAAGGCAGATGTCCCAAAACGTTTGGCAATAAAGTGTACGTTTATCAACAAACCGGGGAACGTAATCAAATTCTAATTCGTAATCATTGCCTAGTATTTTTTCAGTCCAGTGTCCAGTTTCCAGTGTCCACTGTAGTCTCAGGTCTCTCTACAGGAGTAGAACCCAATGTGGTCATCTGTTTTCGAAGCCCATCCTTCAGGTGCAGCATGTTTAGCATTTTCAGATGCTTTTCTGTTCACCACAGTTGTAAAGAGTGATTATTTGAGTTAGCTTGAGGCAGACTGGCCAGTTTTAAACTAGTCGAAAATAAACTCACTAGTAGAAATTCCCTAAATTATGTTTTTGTGTGGATTTTCTTCTGTGTACACTGTAAAAAAAAAAACAACTTAAAAAAAGTTTAAACAACTGCTTTTATTGTGTTGGTTGAGCAAATGTTAGCAGAACATCTTTTAATAAGTTCACTCATTGTATCAGAAAGTTTTCCTCATTAACTTAAAAAAATGAGTTTTCTGGAAAACACTTCTAAAGTTCAATCAAAAAACCCTCTGCAAATGTATACGTCATGGATGGCTTGGCTAATGCCCTGTTGGAACACTAGGGGGCATTTCCAGCAGGGGTTTGTTTATATCTGCACCATGTGTCTTTGTTTGTTTTGTGTTCTCACATGTTTGCCCCGCCTGATCCTTAACCTGTCCCCGCCTCTGCACACCTGTCCCCGCCTCTGCACACCTGTCCCTCGTGTTGCACTGATCATCTCCCCTATTTATACCGGTTGTCTTGCTTGTGTTGTTTGCTGAGTCCTTGTTGTAATTGTGTGCCTTTTCTGTTCTTGGGATTTTGTTTTGTTTTAGTTTTCTTCTAGTTCTCCTGTGTATGTGTTTGCTTATTTTATAAAATCCTCTGTTTCATGTCTATCCCTGCCCTTGGGTCTGATTTCTCCTGCCTGGCACCACATGCATGTGACAATACAATTAAGTCAATGTAATAAATTCTGACAGAGACCCCCTCATGAACATTAACATTAAAAACGTTAATATATTATATATTAAAAGTGTAGAAAGCCATGTTTTTTCTTTATTGTTTGGCAAAACCATGAATCAAACCATTGATTATTTTGTAGTAACCATGGTTTTCTTATAGTAAATGTTTTTTTTTGGTAAAACCATGGTAAATTTTCGTAAGTGACCGTCCTCATATATATATATATATATATATATATATATATATAATGACCAAATGAAACTTGAAAATAAATGTCATATTGAGAAATATTTTTCAGTTTTTGACTTGTGGAAAAAAGTGATAGCAACATATTGTATTTTCCTGTCCTAATGTAAAAAATTATGTAGTACCAATTTCCAGCAGCATTTTCTTGTTCACTCAACCTAAAGAATTTGAGTTGTACAGAGAAACCAAAAACAATTGGGCCGACTTAAAAAGTTTTGTTGTAGGACAAGAAAACGAATAATCTTAAGTTAACTCAACTAGTTATTTTTTGTATCACTAACGACTAGTTTTAAGTCAGTATAACTGTTATTCCAAAAAGTTGAGTGAACAAGAAAAAGCTAGGGGAAATTGGTACTAAGGTTTTTTTTTGTTGTGAAGGCTTAAAATCTTTTTACAGTGTAGGAAAGTTGGAAAAAATCTCCCCAAGCTGGTGTGGGTTTATTCTGGGTTTTCTCCCCACATTCCCAAACATGGCATGTTGAATGACTCTAAGGGCTTAATTCTGCTTGCTTTTAACTATGCATATCATGTAAGAACTCATTTAACCAGTGGGGTTTTGGAGCATTGCTTTTGCATGTCATCAGGAATTAACGATGCTGTCCATGTGCTGCGAAACCAACACAAATAGTGTGGGAAGTTTAGCACCACGTGATACTGTGTCCACAACTGACTATCAAACCAAGCATTGTATCTTAAATCACATTCTCATGAACTAATCTAGACCATTATTGATTATTAACACCAACCAGTTGATCTGTTATTTTATGTAGCCTTCAAAGCTTCTGAAATGTAGCTGGGTTTCTAGATTAGCAGATACATTTGAGTCAGAGCTCAGAGTTTTGAGACACGGTCCAGGGTAATAAATACGACAACGGTGGAAAGTTTCAAAGAAAGACAGGTCCTGACAACCTGTCAACATCTCTGTGCATGAAATTCCTAAATGTTTTCCAGTTCGACTTTATGATCAGTGAAGATTTTGTCTGATGTGCCATCTAGTTGATTTTATTTTTCATTCCAGATGTACATAAAGTATGCAGGTAAAGATGTGAGCAATGCAGGTAGCATATCCACTGCTTCTACATGTCCACATCCTGAAATTGCCCTTAGGTGTATGTGTGTGTATGCTTGTGTGTATGGTCCCCTGTAATGAATTGGTGTCCCATCCAGGATGTATTCCCACCTTGTGCCAAGTTTTCCTGGGAATAGGATCCCCCACAATCATGACCAGGAAAAAAAAAACAGTTCATGAAGATGAATGAATAAACAAAACAGAGTCATATTGATGAACAAGTAATAACAATTGATAAGGAGTTTCCTTCTGGATTTTGTCCACTTCAGGCACTGTATACATTTGCCTTGTTTCTGACAATTCTCTCTGTACCCAGAAGGAAAATGAATTAAAGGTACAAAGGAGTGTGTGTCTCTGGAAAAGCAGGAATCAGATACTGATTGCCAAGGTGCTGAACTGAGCCTTCAGCCTTACATACACAGCAGTAATGTAGCCTACTCTCCATCTGTCCATGAGATGGGCTGCAGATGAAGAGGTATAAATTTGCATGTGTCGGATGGTAATGTGTGCTGTCTTTAGTGTGCTATCAGCAGGACGCTAGGAGATGATGCTGTGCACATAATGAAATAGGGGACCAGAGGAATGCCTAAGTTGATTTTTTATTTCAGATAGGAAAATCGGCCAGTGCAAGAACTCCTCCCAGCACTTTCCTTTGCTTGACTGCGAAACATTGAATACTGTAAGTTCTGCGATTTAGATAAACAGCAACGTAGTGTGGTTTCGATCTTGAATTCAAGTGCAGATTGAATAAATATCATGTCAGGTTTTAAGCATATATTAAATTTAGTAACGTGAGATTCAGCTTTGTAGTTAAACACTAAAGTGTTTCAACACTACTTTCTGAAACTCTAGAGCATAAAGTGTTTTCCTTGTGCTTAGTGATTTAATCAGGATGTACAACTGGCCCACAAAATCCATAGCAAAGAGGTGTCGAAGTATTCAGTGCACAAAGCAGACCTGCTTTCTATTATAGAAAGCGGTACATTTGAAAGGTCACATTGATTTGCAGTCTGGTGAGCACTGCTTCACAGCAGCGATAGAGGTCCTCTGTATGTGAGAAATAAAGCAAAATTAAAAGAAAAGGTCAGAGGAACATGAAGAGAGAGAGCCAGAGGAAACCATTCAAGTGCTCACCCTGACAAACGTATCTGGGGACCATTTGATATGACATCTATGTCAGATTGTACAGCATTGATACAATCCATCTGCCTGCTTGAGCCAATGGTTTGATGTGCACCAGGGATACGGTGAGGGCTGATATCCGGTCCAACTGTCCTCGCCAATCCTCCTGATTCTTAAAAGGGCCATTTTCAATAGTGTTTTAATGTGAATTCCTTCACTTTTACTCTGGAAATTTTTAATTAAACGCTGTTTATCGGTTCTGGTGGATTTTATTAGACAATCTTTTGGTTATTCACGAAATTGAGTAAATTATTTACAGCATCCATGTTCACCATTACACTATACCGCTGTATCATGATTTTGAAACAACAAACTTGCTTTCCATTAGTTCCTGACTTTTCAGACACCTTATAGTTAGACAGAGTGAGATTTATTTTTAAAAATACTGATAAGTTTGCGAAGACACTTTTATTGGAGAGACTTGTGCTTGCTGCCACATTACACAAGACTGAAACACCATTACTGCTATAATATATCCTTACCTTGTGCAGCACTTCATAACTGTAAGAGGAAGGACATGAGGACGTCTCACTTTCAGGGACAGTTTTATTTTCAAAACCATTTTTATGGTCATGCACAAGGTTTATTGAAAGGGCTGTGTCTTTGGTCACCTAGGTATGGCTGTGAGCCTTAATGACATCTCCAAATCTCCAAAATGGACACAACCCTGTCATTTTCTAACATGTCTCTTGAGATGGTTTTTACGGTCACACCAACTGACAGCTGAAAAATGTCTTTTTTACGGATATACGCCGACCAGGCATAACATTATGACCACCTGCCTAATATTTTTCTGCCAAAACAGCCCTGACTCGTCATGCACTGTGTATTCTGACACCTTTCTATCAGAACCAGAATTAACTTCAGCAATTTGAGCAACAGTAGCTCGTCTGTTGGATCGGACCACACGGGCCAGCCTTCGCTCCACAAGTGCTTCAATGAGCCTTGGCTGCCCATGACCCTGTCGCCGGTTCACCACTGTACCTTCTTTAGGCCACTTTTGATCGATACTGACCACCGCAAATCAAGAACACCCCACAAGAGCTGCAGTTTTGGAGATGCTTTGATCCAGTGGTCTAGCCATCACAATTTGGCCCTTCGTCAAATCAATTCAGTTCATTCATTCATTCATTGTCTATCGCTTATCCGATCTATTCTCTATTTCTCACGGGGAGCCTGTGCCTATCTCAGGCGTCATTGGGCATCAAGGCAGGATACACCCTGGACGGAGTGCCAACCCATCGCAGGGCACACACACACTCTCATTCACTCACGCAATCACACACTACGGACAATTTAGAGATGCCAATCAACCTACAATGCATGTCTTTGGACCGGGGGAGGAAACCGGAGTACCCGGAGGAAACCCCCGAGGCATGGGGAGAACATGCAAACTCCACACACACGGCGGAGGCGGGAATCGAACCCCCAACCCTGGAGGTGTGAGGCAAACGTGCTAACCACTAAGCCAAACAGCGAAGGAAAAAAAAAAAATATATATATATATATATTTCTACCATATACCAAATACCATATACCATATACATTTCTAATATATATATATATATATATCTACCAGATACCAAATAGAAGATGTACAGACTGCCCCACTTTTATTTGCGGAATCTCTCTGTTAAATGCCCAAACTTTAGGCTACGAATCCTATAACATTGTTTATAAGCCTGTCTGTTGTAGCCAATTTCCTCAAATACTATAAATGTAGTCATGACAACCATTCTACACTGGATCATCATCTGAAGTGTGCAGTGATGTAATGTGGCTTCTTAGCTGGTTTGAAAACTTTGAGCTGATTGTAAGTGCAATGGTTCAACTCCTAACTATGCCAGGAGAATAGATGTTCATTTGCTGTATATTAGTGTGTAATATATTGGACTCCATTTTGGACAAACCTCTGAGACTTATTGCTTTCAGGTGTGAAGTTACAGCTTCATGTACATCTAATATGGTAATAACTGCTTGTCAAACCCACAATGTCAGATATCTGTTCTTTTGTATTTGTATCACAACCCTAATTTCCTAGTTTCCTTGTTGTAACACTGAACTCTATACGATGTTAAAATCACTGCATTTAAGCCCACTGAGCCATAAATGATTGTGGGAGATGGGGGCTCAGTGCTGTTGCGTAACGGATAAGCCGTTGTGATCAATATTTTGCTGAGCTGCCGGTTTACCAATACAAGTACATACGGTACGGTCTAATTTTTCCCAGACAGGCGTAATAAGAGCTTAGCCAAGCAGACTGGCAAACCATAACTCTTGTGCAGTTAGGACTGTTTTTTAAAGGGACTTTGGTGGATAGAGCCTAAGCTTAGGCTAGGTTTGCTGTGTAATTGTCCAACAGATGGGTTTATTTAAATGTTATCTCAAAGCTAAGGAACAGGTCAAGTGAGCAGCAAACAGTATATCATTGAATAAACACGGTGAGCATATAAGGCTTGCTATGCACAGAATATGGAATAAGGAAACTGAGCAGATTCTTTGCAATGTAGCTGTAACTAATGTGGTTTATAAAGGTGAACTGTGAGTATGTAGCAGTTAAAAAACAGATCAAATGCAATCGAAAGTGACTGTGAACATAGGTGTGCAGGTGTGTAGTGTGAAGCGGAGTCCAATGTGAACATGTTTTTCATCTGCCCCTGCCTTAAACTTGTCCACCCCGCAAATGAGTGTTTCTCTATCAGAGAAGGCAGACTGAAAACAGACAAGGCTAAGAAGTCTTTTTTTTTTTTTTTAATGGTTCTCCAATGGCTGTGCTGTGTAGTGTTCTGGTTGTCATCACGACCTGAACTCAGAAACATACAGGAAAGGATTTTCATCATGGCTGTCAAAAAAAAAAATCTGGTTCTTTCTAGTACATAATAAGAGGTGTAAAATGTCGTATAGCATGTCCCTTTAATTCTGTTTCTGTCCTGATGATCGATTGTGCCCTTTCTCATGCCTTCTGGGAAACTCAGAGCTGTTTGAAATCACAGAATGACTGAGTAGGTGTTTTCCTCAGGTGCTCATCACTGCTTTGTGTTTCTGCTTCAAAACATCACTCACTGAGTGAATATGTTGAATCATTGGTCAATACTAGTAGTGGAGAGATGCTGGTAGGCTCGTGAAAGTCTGAAAAACTGACCAATTTGTTCTCCATTACACAACAGAATTCTTTCAACTTTACATAACACTACAGTCAGCATAATGCTATACACTGTATGTGTTGGAAAATTCCGAATGATGCGAACACACGTGTGATTCAGGCTTGCTTATTGCTATATGAGTTATAAAGTAAAACAAAAAGTCTTGGTGTCCCCTGCTGATGCTCCCATTTTCCTCTGTGTGGCTTGAGATATTGTAGAATAAAAATAGAAAAAATGATCCGTCATCTAAAAATAAACGAAGAAAATCACACTGCTGGCTAGCAAATGCTGCTGCAGCTATAAGAAAGTATTAGAAGGTATAAGCGCAATAACATGAAATTTCAACCAGTTCAGATATTTAAGAGTGAAGAATGGAATTTTTGGCGGCACGGTGGCTTAGTGATTAGTACGTTCGTCTCACACCTGCAGCATCCTGGGCTCCAGCATCTCGCTCCTGCTTACTGTGTGTGTGTGTGGAGTTTGCATGTTCACATGCTTGGTGGGGGTGCTCTGGTTTCCTCCCACAGTCCAAAAACATGCTTCTAGGCTGATTGGAGTCTCTAAATTGCCCGTAGTGTGTGATTGAGTGTGCGTGTGTGTGTGTGTGCGCGATGCCCTGCCTTCCATCCAGGATGTATCCTGCCTTGATGCCTGATGATGCCTGAGATAGGCACAGGCTCCCCGTGACCCGATGATAGATCGGATAAGCAGCACAGACAATGGAATGGACATTTTAGCTTAGATGTTTTGTGATAATTTGTGTAGCTAGCATGAATGTGCATTATTATAAACAATAAAAATGAAACTGATTGCTAATCCTCTGGTTTTATGACTGAAGTCAGCGTCTGAAGTTCAGTGTCTCTCTCTCTCTCTCTCTCTCTCTCTCTCTCTCTCTCTCTCTCTCTCTCTCTCTCTCTCTCTCTCTCTCTCTCACACACACACACACCCATACAAACACATCATTTGGAGAGTGACCACAGCTCTTGTGCACTGTAGTGGCAAGAGAGATCCGGGTGGCATGCTGGTAGGTTGTTAAGCAGACCAACGCACAGCATGAAGTGTATCAATAAACCTTTTACTGTTTTACAGGGACAACTCAATTTGGGCCAGTAAGAGTGGCCTTAATCCCACTATACTCAGCATGCAGAACGGTCAATAATGTGCAATCGCAGGTCATTAGTCTCAAAGTGAGACACTGTGCTTCACCTTTTAATCCACTGCAAACCAATGGGTGTTTTTTTGGTTGATTTTGGACAAATGCAGTTATTTATTGTGCCAAGAAGACGAGAAATGAAAAGAATTAAAATCCCACCTGGTTTTCATGACTTTCTGATGCCAGTTGAACTGTTTTTTATGTAATAGATGACGTTGGGTGTGTGTTGGCATGTGGGCAGGCAAACCAGTCATCCACAAACACATAGTAATTCTGTTCTAGTACAAGGGGCGTAATAGATCGTCTCTTTGATTTACACACTTTCTCTCTTTCTCTTAAAGCATGAGTCTGGTGGAATGCAGTGATAGTAGCTCAGTACCAGGTCTTGGCTTCATGGAACAACTGAAGGTTCAGTCCACTTCTGTCTGTGTACTTATATTAGAATAGATAATAGGACTTCTATCCCCAACTGCAGTCACGCTGTGTAGACACAACAGCATTTAGCTGTAGAAAGACAGACTGATGGAGAAATTAGCGATGTCCTAGTGAAGTCATTCAAAGCAAGGGCTTCTATACTTCCTGATAATTTTTGACAGCTTTAATTCTCAGACATTTTAGTTGTAATTTGCTTTCTTGCTACAACGGTTACTGTTCTCTAATTTCGATCACAGTGTTGTCAAAAAAAACAAAAACATGCTAGCAGAACAGTGGTATAACTCAAAGCTAATATTCCATATTCCTATTTATCCATAGTGGGTTACAAAATTACAGAATATAATTGGAGAGAGATGAGAGAGAGAGAGAGAGAAGAGAGAGAAGAGAGAGAGAGAGAGAGAGAGAGAGAGAGAGAGAGAGAGAGAGAGAGAGAGAGAGAGAGAGCTATGCTGAGAAGAAAATGTGGGCTTTGTGCTCTCTAGTGGATGTAATGGTATTTCTGCAGCTGGATCGGCCGAAGGTCACATGCAATCAAGCTTTATTCTGTCTCTCAAAATGCCCAGAAACAATTTTAGCTCTCAACAGGAAAGGCTAGACTTGCTTTCATGGTTTTGATCTCGACAAACAGAGGAAGCCAGCATAAAGCAAAAGAAATTCAAACCAGAAGGCAAACAGGAAACTTTTGTCTGATTTACTCTCTTTCTGAGTCAGAGAAAACAAAGTGCTTATTTTGTGTTGTTTTGTTCATCTAAAGCATGAAACAATAAATCAGTATGCAATCAGAGGCCAACCTCAGCATGCTCTCAAGTCTGATGAGTATAACTTCAGTTCGAGGTGGAGAGAGATGGTCAGATTCAGAGTTTAACCGGTAGAAGTCTTTTCACCTTCACTATTTAGTTGAAGAAGTAATGAAATAATAGTGGCAGTGTGCATACTGTGACTGTAATCATTTATTAGCTTGTCAAATATGGTAATACCCTGTTGTGCTTCCTATTGAGCCTCATATACACCGATCAGGCATAACGTTCTGAGCAGTGACCATTAAAGTGGTTGATCTCCTCATCATGGCACCTGTTAGTGGGTGGGATATATTAGGCAGCAAGTGAACATTTTGTCCTCAAAGTTGATGTGTTAGAAGCAGGAAAAATGGACAAGAGTAAGGATTTGAGCGAGTTTGACAAGGACCAAATTGTGATGGCTAGACCACTGGATCAGAGCATCTCCAAAACTGCAGCTCTTCTGGTGGTGTTCCCGGTCTGCTATCAAAAGTATCCTTTAAGTCCTGTAAGACATTTAAGTCTTGTAAGTTGGCCCCACCTCGCAACTTACAGGACTTAAAGGATCTGCTGCTAACATCTTGGTGCCAGATACCACAGCACACCTTCAGGGATCTAGTGGAGTCCATGCCTCGACGGGTCAGGGCTGTTTTGGCAGCAGAAAGGGGACCACCACAATATCAGACAGGTGGTCATAATGGATGGAATAAGATGCTTGGCCTGACAACTGTTTTCATTTTGAATAAGCTTGACATGAACCATTGTACAGAACTGAGCTAGAAGTTAGATGAATTTTATGAGAAAGGCGCATACAGTATGAATGTAATGTTGCATTGCCTGGTACTGACCTTCTAATGAAGCACAGTTACTGGCTTTCTGGTGATGTTTTCCAAACAAGAAATTGTGGAAGACGTTTTTATTAACCCATCACTTCTGAGGAAAGAGCTTGAGTCATTGTGTATGGTTTAATGGTGTGGACTACACTATATAGCCAAAAGTATGTGGACATCTGACCATCACATCCATGTATGAACTCTTCCCTAAACTGTAACTTTAAGATTTCTCTTCACTTGAACTAAAAGGGCCTAAATATTGAAGAATTCCAGTGGCCAGCACAGAGCACTGATCACGACCTCAAAATTAATTGAAATGCCAGTTTTTCTAGACTTATTACCCAATATCAGGGCCTGACCTCATTAATGCTTTTTTTTTTTTCCCTTTGGCTGAATGGGAACAAATCCTTACAGCTATTTTCCAATATATCATGGAAAACTTTCCCAGAAAAACTAAAAACTAATGTTTTTCCATAAATAGATTAAGCAGAGTTATGCAGGCATCTACTTGCATTATCTTCTTAACATGGCATTTAATCTGGTTAAATATAAATAAATTTTCACATCTAGTTTATAATATAAATACTATATAAGCATTTCTAATGATCCGTAAGTATTGTTTGCCCTTTTTGAAAATAAAATAAAGAATATTATTGAAAATTGAATGACTGCTGGATCGGTGAGTTTTAAAAGCTTTTTAGTCTGTAGGCTTTTTGTTTATTTTACATTTAATTTAATACATATTATAATAAATGCACTTTAAAGCAATACATTAGCAGTATTCTTTAGGAATCCAATGCATTCATGTTTTTCAGTGGAATTGAAGTGGATACTTTATATGTATGTAATATTTAAATACAATCTTCTCTTATTTTTATTTTTCTCCTGGGGGTAACCAGATATTAAGAAAATATTTCTAGGTTCAGGAAGACATGAACTCGGAGTCTTTGGGCTGTTCCAACCTGAGAAGACAAAAGTAATTTCTGGATGCACTAATATGCCATTTTGTTTCTGTGTTATGATAACTGTATTGCAACCTTGCATCAGTCTATTTAATCAATACTGTGCAAGACTAAGCCGTGAAACTGGAATACAGGCTCTGAGTAAACATAGCTGTTGCCCATATTAGGTTATATTTTCTGATGATGAATGCTGATGAAAAAGGCCAAGCCTGCCATTCACATCAAAAATGGGTCACACAGAATATGTATGAAAGACTAAACATAACCATGAGAGAGACTGAAGATTAGAGAAAGGAATAAATTGGTGACTGAAGTAAGACAAAAAGGTATGAGTACTGGCAAAAGATTAGCACTGTGGATCTAATATGGCAATTTATCTGTGATGGTCATTTTAGGGCATTGGTGGCTCAGTGGTAGGTTTCTTGCCTATCATGCGGAAGGCCCGGGTTCAATTCCTAGCCAATGCCCAAACCCCAGCCACTGGATGCAGTGCCGGTCCCAAGCCCAGAAAAATGGAAGGGTTGCATCAGAAAGGGCATCCGGCGTAAAACCTGTGCCAAGTTGCTGTGCGGACCGGTTGGTCCGCTGTGGCGACCCCAAACAGGGAGCAGCCGAAAGCTACAATCAATCTGTGATGGTCATTTTATTCCAAAACTTTATACACTCAAAGCTTTTCTGTACTAAAGGTAAACCTCTGTGGAATTTTTAATTTAACATAACTAGCTAATCTTTACTTGTTACCTCATCCTTATACCTTACACATGTCCCACTGCACCTTTTCACACTGCACTCATCTCTAGCCGAGCATCAGAGCGCACTTGCTGCTAACTTAAATAATGTGTGCATGACATTCAAGGGATTCAAGGCAAGGCAAAACCTATATAACAAAATATCGTTCTATGGTTCTTACAATAACATATTACTAGCAGAGAGTGAATTGTGAACAATTACCCAAGTGTACATTCGCAGTGTCCATTTTTCAGGCAAGGACAACTCATAACAATGCATACAAGACCTACTCTTCTGGTATTCTTCTGTAGTGTCTCTTCATTTAACCTGAAACAGCTTTAAATTGCTGCTTTCAACAGCATAATCTTAAAGCATTGACACTTTGAATAAAAGACATCTATTGATTCTTAAAAACATATTGTAATCTTCAGATGTATAAACAGTGTGTAGCCTATTCATATGGAGCTGTAATGTTCTCTTTCTGACCTAAATAAAGTTTTCAAAATCAAGGTTAAAATAAATATATTTTTTCTGCTTCTTTTTTTTTTTTTTTTTGCAGTTTGACATGCAGCGGATAACGTTGGAGGAACTCAAGCACATCCTGTTCCATGCCTTCCAGGATCACCTCACAATGAAGGACATTGAGAATATTATCATTAACGAGGAGGAGAGCCTGAATGAGAATTCAGGGAACTGCCATACAGAGTTTGAGGGAGGTGAGTTGAATCATATTGCCACAACAATCTCTGAACAAATGTTTGTGTGTGTGTGTGTGTGTGTGTGTGAGTGTGTGTGTGGGGTGCCTGGTGGATATAAGGCTCATGCACCAGTCTGAGTGGCAAATCCCACAGGAACAGATAGTGCCAGTGGTGCCACACGACCCCTTTCATCACTGCAACAAGTCTGCCCATGGAGAGAGATTCCGTGGCCACTAGTACCACTGGGAACAGCAGTGGCAGCCAGGGCCTCAATGGCTATCCTGGGTCCTTGCTTTGTGTAAGGCAGAGAGAGTGTTTTTAACCTCATTCAACCCTGATAATTTACATACCTGACCATCATACCATTGCTCAAACAAATCAGGACATCACGGTACACTGGAGCAGGTAGGAGGAACCTGAGGGTCAGCAAGAACACCCTCAGTTTTAGCAGATGTGTGAGTTGTGAGCTTAGATTGTGTCTTCATATTCCCCCGTGACACCACACAGCTCCCAGTCCATGGTAACTGTCTCAGTCCGATGGGAAATAGACATAGCCCTATTTTTTGAGAAAGGCTTTGCATATCCAGTAGGTCAGCATCCTGCACTCTTCGGTGAGACAGAAATGTCATTCTTTTGACTAAGCTTGGGGTGCAGTCACAGGCTGATGGCTGATCTCTTGCCTTGTGACATGATTATCTGAACCGATGTAGATGTTACTCAGTGAGCAGTGTTTTTAGCAATAATGCATCCCTTTTCTTCAGTGGCAGGCTCTGTGGGATTTCTTTAATGTGGGAAACACAAAGTGATCAAGAGACACCCAGGCATTTGTAAGGGATCTGTGTGCATTATGTAATATTCTTGCTTAATTTACATTTCTGGAATTTGGCAGATGCCCTTATCCAGAGTGACTTACAAGTTATCTCATTTTATACAACTGAGCAATTGAGAGTTAAGGGCCTTGCTCAGGGGCCCAGTAGTGGTAGCTTGATGGACCTGGGCTTCAAACTCACAACCTTCCGATTAACCTTCTGATTAACCTTCTAATCAAACACCTTAACCACTAAGCTACCACATCCCCTTCATGTGTTTGCAGCTCTGATTAGTTCAGCCCTTTAGTGCCATGTGGTTGGTCTATTTTTTCAGTCGGCTTCACAATTCCGAAGCCTGAGAAGTCCTTTCTTGCACTAATTTGGCCACAGGCCCAAAGAGCACTCCAGGCATGCAGGACAGACACTGTGGACTTTTCCGGTCCCTGAGCCGTCAGAAGGACTGTGCTTAATGGCATGAGCCAAACTGAGTAGTTTCAGTTGTATATTTTTAACTGGGTGATGTCTGATGACAAGCTATCCATTTGCTCAGAGAAAACGTCAGATCCTTTCTTGTTTTCTCTTGCCAAGTCTGAATGTTTGAGGCTAGTGGCTGGATTATTATTGGATATTACAAAGTCCTTGGGTTTTGGGAGATTCATGTACTGACTGCATGAGTGTAAATCCATGTGGGCCTTCTGGAAATGTTAGCCACAGATCTGTTATCCAAGGGGTTGGTTAAGCAGTGTCTAAGCAAGATTTCATAACAAATGAAGTGCTAACAGCACAACAACATCAGGCTAGTGTACAGCTGCCACTATGAGCTAGCAGGATTCCAGATATGAAGGGACACACATGCCCTCTCGCTAGTTAGTACTGGTTAATGTGAGAAAATTGATTTGACATGTATGCTTCTGTCCTCTGATCCATATTGAAGCCCTAGAACCGAGAGGATAGCTTGGCAAGGATGTGGTCAGTAGTATAAGGGCAATGGACGGATACACATGCCCTGGCCCTGTTCATGCAAATAGCTCAAGTGGATCTAAAAGGAAATAGATGGACACACACATTCCTATGCTCTGAATCAGAGTGAAAATTAAACTGAGAAATAAATGTAAAGTAAACAAAAGAAGTGCTATATGTGATGCTTTTGATAAAAAGTTAGTCGGAAACCCTGTTAATATCAGGTTATCAAGTTTAATAAGCATCTATCATTTTTTTGTCATAGTAATATCTTGGGTTTTATTGCCACAAACATTATTACACAGTATTTTAGGCTACACCATTTACAAAGCAGTGGCAAAAAAACATTTCCTTAAAGAGTGTATTAGAGCAGAGTGCATTCTCCTGTTCTTTATCATAGCTTAATAATTATTTTTTATAATAATTTTAAAATAATAATTTTTTTTTTTTGCCATTCTACTCTCAGGCAGAGTATAAAATTCACTAGTCAATGTTTTTTTATGTACCAAGCTACACATCCTGAAAACCTTCACCATTCAGTTATTCAGCTAGTTTCTCATTTAGTGAGTGAAAATGATCCTTCTAGGTTGAAACAAAGGAAAAGAAAACAAAAACAAATAATGCAAAATTTAATTTAATTTAATTTAATTTAATTTAATTTAATTTAATTTAATTTAATTTAATTTAATTTAATTTAATTTAATAAATAAAATAAAATAAAATAAAATAAAATAAAATAAAATAAAATAAAATAAAATAAAATAAAATAAAATAAAATAAAATAAAAATAAAATAAAATAAAATAAAATGAGCATTTGTGTAGCACTATTTGGTGGTGTGCTGGCTTTTTAATGAATAGTCCACTCCACAGCTTGAGGTAACATTTTGGCATTGTTCCCAGATCATTAAAGCACAAGGAAGGAATTAAATAAGTAGTCATCTCGAGGCATGAAACTCTTCCATATTTATAAGTCAAAAGTTTTTTCCCCCTCATTTCAAACTGAAGCTCCCTCTAGACAAAAGTCAGAGAAATATTATTTCGGTACATTAGGGCTCCGGAAGCAGTTATGAAATCGCATTAACATTTCACATCCATATTTTTTGACCTTAAGCATAATTGTGAAGGTGAACATTTCAGTTCTTTTTATTATAATGTGAGCGAAGGGGTTATGTGATGTAGGTCACAGCGGCCTGATAGACTTCCACTATACTATCAAACGTCCAGATACATGCAGAATCTTCTGTCTTATAGCTGTCTAGCCTTGATGTTAATGTCTTTAAATAATCTACGAACACATAAAAGTGAGCATTTAGTGTTAATTGAACTTCCTGAAGATAACTCTGCATTTCTGTGCTGATGGTCAACAATGTTAATGTTGGACATCAGTGTTTCAATCATGTTCTAATAATGTCAGGAATATTGACGATAACTATGAGTTGTTATATGATTTAAACATCACATGATTGGTCAGAAGGTGATGATTAACAGCAGCTCAGACAATAATGCCAGATGTAAATGAAGTCCAAGGCTTATATAAATGCACTTGATCTGATATATTCCTGCTTCTGTACTGACTGATAATTCACAGGGACTTGCATGGTAAACATTTCGCATAAAATCCTGATAATATACTGATATAAAATGTTATTTAACTGTAAAAAGAGGTTTATTTAATATTTATGGGGTCTATAAATTATATTCAATAATTCATTCCAAAAAAATGTAATTGTTAGTTAGGGTTTTTTTCCCGCACAAACGTTTCTACCTTCAAAGTAAATGCTGATTATTAAACTCATTTCTGCTCTCTGAGATGCTCCAAGTGCTTGTTCATACACCTCTAAAATTTGAAGGTCAACCAGTAAAATTCTGTGTAAGGTTTTCCAACAGAGAGAAAAACATACATCTCACACTGAAATCCAACAGAATCCTGACTCATTTTAGATCAGACTCGCAGGCAGAAAATAATTCATTAGTTTACACCGATCCGGCATAACATTATGGCCACCTGCCTAATCGGACCACACGGGTCAGCCTTCATTCCACATGTGCATCAATGAGCCTTGGCTGCCCATGACCCTGTTGCCGGTTCACCACTGTTCCTTCCTTGGACCACTTTTAATAGATACTGACCACTGCAGACCGGGAACACCCCACAAGAGCTGCAGTTTTGGAGATGCTCAGATCCAGTGGTCAACTCACTCAAATCCTTACGCCCAATTCTGCTGCTTCTAACACATCGACTTTGAGGAAAAAATGTTCACTTGCTGCCTATTATATCCCACCCACTAACAGGTGCCATGATGAGGAGATCATCAGTGTTATTCACTTCACTTCTCACTGCTCACAATGTTATGGCTGATCGGTGTATACTGATTGAAAATTTCCCATAAGTGGATTTCCATTTTGCTGCCAGTGTTTCTGGTTAAAAGGGTTAAAGGTAACTATAAATGGACACTCTGTGTCATTATTTAATAAATAAAATATTGCCGTTTTAGGCAATCTTTGTGTTGTAAGCGTCACAAACACTTTGGATGTGCTGTTATAGAACAGCGATCAACTTTGTAATGATAACAGTAACTGCAATTCTTTGTTTTATAACACCCAGTATATTTTATTCTATTACTACATCTAGAATTTATTGTGTATAAAGAGTTTAATCTGTGGATTAGTAATTGTCTTCTGGAAAATTTCAAAGCTTTGTATGAATTGGGCCGCCACACATTCCCAACTATCCTGCCATCACAGTAATCAGGCTACAAATTGCCTGCAGGCAGAGATACAGAGGACTAAGTGAATGATTATGGGGTGAGACACCCCACTGTCAGTGTCACTGTGTATTCCAGAGGTACATGAAAACCTTTTCCGAACAGGAAGAGTCAGGTATAACCACACATTTGTTTGCGGATGTCGTATCTGTCCTGCTGACTCATGAGTGAAAGTTGTATCTGTCTCTTTTTGTTTACTCCAGTCCATCCAACTAAGAAGAACCGTCAGACGTGTGTGCGCAAGAGCCTGATCTGCGCCTTTGCCATGGCTTTCATCATCAGCGTCATGCTAATTGCGGCTAATCAGATGCTGCGCAACGGAATGGAATAACAACGCCACTGTGAGCAGGGGTGTGTGGGCGGAACCTGCATGTGCATGTCCGTCAGAGACGTCGTTCCCTTCTGCCTGAACACAAAAAAAGCCTTCGACCTGCATCCTTCAGACTAAGGAAACCAAACACCTCGTCATTAGAACGGTGGAGTGTTTTCTGTCAGGAATGGCAGCCAGCAGGGGCCATGCTTTACTGAGTCCCATCTCCACCTCACTGGCAGGGACTTTAAAGGGCTGACTTGTCCTCTTGTGTTTTTTCCCCTTCTCTTCCCACGTCATCTCTGTTTCCTCAGTGCAATAACCTGTAGGAGTCCGCAAGAACCTCTCCGACGTCCAATTCTCGCCTCCCATTTTCGTCAGGGACGTGCTGAAGAGCTGCTTTTAGGCACAGACATGCCGGAAAATGGAGCGTGTCACAAAGTTATTAGCAGTAGCCTCTTGTCTGATTTTTTATTTGATTTGATTTTTTTACAGTTTTGAGAATCCATGTGAAAAAAGCCTGCTGAAAGATTATCCTTGATATTATGTTAATAGCAGAGCATGTTTTTTTGCCTCATGTTATTGGCTCATATTATTTCATCTTAATATTCTAAATCTCATGTTAGTTCATCTAATGGCCAGTTTATCTGTGATTGTCCTTATAGAAAGATCTCTGCTGATGCTCTTATCTCTTACGGCATTTTCACACTTTGTCCATAAACTAGGACCAGGAGTGATTAAGAGCTAGTTATTTCCAAAAACTGCAGAGAAATGCATTAATTTTTTGAGACGCATCAAGTGCAATAATTATATCTGCATCAGAGCAATTACAGCCTGAAAACCGCTGGACTGGGATCTTGATATATTTGATATATTTTCCATTCCAGTCCATTGATGCTATACTCCTGATAATATGCTTCCGCTCCAATCCACCTAAACTGGGAACACATAAGAAATGATCATAGTATAGTATCTGACTCCTGATTGGCTGCTGATTTCTGCCACTCACTCTGTAGTCCAACTTAACTTTATCCCAAACTCTGGTTTATGTACCGAAATAATGAGTCATTTCTATGAGTCACTTAGTTGATTCGCTATCTTTGTTCCATGTATGAAAAAAGAATTCAGTCTCCTATGTAGACCAAAGCATGTCTTTCCCTTGACGTCTGACCCCAGGACCAAATCACTTTCACACATGGTGCAGCTTGACCACCATTTCCAAAGTTTTCTGGTCTATTTAAAACAACCAAACGAACGCTTCTTCATGAAACATTCCAAACTCTTACCAAACATATACCAAGATAGCATAGAAAAAAGTGTGGAAATGTCCCCAGTCTTCAGTCTGTGGTGGTAACTGACAGTGATTTAATGGCTGTTATATGCTGTTAAACCCTCAGTAACTACTACAGTGATGTTTCACTCCAGAAAAGTAGGATTTTGTGGCAGACTGTTTTTACCAGACTTTTAATAATCATTTTTTAAAGATCATTTATACGCCTGCATTTCTCTGAAGGTTCTGTAGAATTATACCGTGGATTTTACGGCATTTTCTGAAATGTCATCTAGAATCGCGGTGAATTTGCTTTGGTTTGAAACCGGGCCTGTTCTGTGCCTGATGCAGCTCATTTTATGTTTTATTTTTTGTTGTTGTTTCGTTTCATGAGAACACCCATCTCCTGTATGTCTAAGCAGCTTATTCTCCCTTTCCGTCTTTTTTTTTTAAAGGACTTTGCTTCCTAATGCATGTGATCTTGTAAAGCCGTGTACATAGATGTCTCTTGTAGTCACCCGTGTTTAGTGATATGTATATGCATGGCTGTGGACAGTATTTTCTGCACAGACAGCGTCAGTGGGCACAGAGGGGACGGCTGAACCCAGTACCAATGCGCCAGCTCTCAGCTCCTCCAGTAGCCTCTGACTAAAGCCATATTAGTCTGCACAGATGTACTGGGAAACACACATGCATTTTCTATTCCTTTAACCGCGAGAACTGCTGACGCTTGTGTGGAGAAGCACCGTCACCCTTTTGCACGGAAATGCTAATCCTCCAGCGAGATCCAGCAATCACAGTGGCTCCATCTGGTGGGTTCATGTATGAACTAATTCCTTAACAGTATTAAGTATCGTGCTTGTCTTCATGTCTTCTGTCTCACTGGGATAATAACATTAGCTTGTAGCATTTGATTATATAAGAGCAGGGAGAGGAAACGGGACACTGTACCATATGTGTTTACATAAGTAGATTATTTTTGTTACCACCCTCATGTGCAGAACTATAGCTAGACTGTGTTCAGGAGAGAATGTCCTTTTGGATGTGCTACATGTGCATTATATTTTGGAGTGAATGTTTTCACTATTTATAATGGGGTTGTTACACTTAAGACATTTAAACGGTCCTCCACTGGAAATAAATTTTATTTCATCCTTTGGTGTGGATATTTTTAAAAATGGAACATGAATAACTGGATGGAGCCAATGATTTATTACATAATAATAATAATAATAATAATAATAATAATAATAATAATAATAATAAAAATACTTACTATTATTCTTATTATTCAAAGTAAAAATAATTAAAGGGATTTTTTTTTTATTATTCATAGAAATATGTTGGTGGATTAGCGTATTGGGCCAGCTGTAGAAGACTATGTGCAGATTTATTCTGGTTTCTTTTCTCTACTTCTCTCTACTCTAATTGGTGCCTCCTCGCCTCATGTATCCCACATCATTCAGGAAAGAAATCGATTAAAACTGCCATCATTAAGCACCTACCCATTTGTTAGACATGCTCAGAGGAATCGCAGAGATAGGAAGCTCCTAGAGTGAAAAGACAGACAGTCTTTTAATGCTCATGGTGCAAGCGAGGGGTTACTTTCTCCAGCTCCACCTTTACATCTGGAACATTTTGCAAGCATGTAAGTGCTTATATCTGGCTAACTAACTATTTCAAGGCCACAATAAATGCAAATGAATGTCTTTTCTGTGTATAAATGATGAACAATAGCCTGAGATGTCAGTTTATAACACACTTTACAATACCTTTGTGTATGAAATAATGTTTTCACTGAAGTTAATTCACTGTGTAATCGCACCGTGTTGTGTGCAGAACATCAATAAATGTCCTCACTTTAAGGAGATTCCTTCTTCATTAACAAGGACATCTCATAATGTTATTAGCAAAATCACTTCGTCATCGACGCCTCTGTCTACACTCGGTCTACGTTCCATCCCGGCATCCTTTCCTCACGTCCTCAGAAAGAGGAGCTGAGATGTGAGGAAGGGAAGCAAGGAAAGGAAATGAGGAAGCACAATTAGAAGTGAGAAGAGCCCTAGATCTATCACACCCACACACAGAAGCCAAATACGCATGCAGAATATATATACACAGTACACTATGAGTTGTTAGAAGATTCTCTAGATAATATAAATATGAAAATCTGTAGAGAATAAATGCATAGCAATGATGCAATAAAAATGTTTTATAGAATTCTAATTGTCATCTTTATTGCTAATCATTTTGGCCATAAATCTGCAAAGCTTTGTACATGCGTATTTTTGTAGCATTTAGCTTAGCTGTAAGATTGATGAAACGGCTCATTTTCTTAAATGTAGTGTTTCTACGATCTCATTAACCTCACCACTGTAATGCATATAGCTGGCTTTTTGAGGACTCTTTGAAAACTCAGAGATAACACCCGGAGGGAAGAAGACAAAAGTTTTATTGTACAACATATTATTAATTGTACTGTCTTCAGGGTGAGGGTTCTTCAGAGTCTCAGCCTGTGCAGGTGGTAACAGCAGTGGTCTAAACACAGGAGGCAGAGATTAGACAGAGATCTTGGTGAGTGAATCCAGAAAACAGTAGTGAAGTAGCGCTGGAGCTGAGGTCAGGTGAGTGGGTTCTGAGGAGATTCAAGATGGCAGACAAATGAGTATTAAATTCTGATGGCAAAGCGTATAAACAGAGGAAGGCAGAAACAGGCAGGCAGACAGCCAGACAGAATTCAGGTCCGATAATTCAGGCACGGGTCAGAACCAGGTTATCAGTCAGAACAAGCTTTCAGGTTTAAATCAGGATCCAAGCCTTAGTCCATAAAAAGTTCCAGGTTCTTTCAGCTACTCATGGCTGGCAGAGATCAGGCAGACAACAGGTCAGAAAACGTAGCTGGGGTCAGAAGCACACAGGATTACAGGTCACGTCCAGATTTCAGGTTCAGGTTCAGGTTCGGGTTCGGGTTCGGGTGGCTCGAAGGTGTTGGCTCTCTGGCACAAAGCACGATCTGGCAGAGTAACAGGTCTAGAGTAGCTGCTTATATGGGAGAGAGGACACACAGGTGAATGTTTTCAGGCAATTAGTGCAGCAGAGTGAGTAGACAGGTGAGGGAGGGCGAGAGAGAGTGCAGGTGAAGTCCAGGAACTGGAGTGCTGGATCCGGGTGAAGCAGTGGAGCTGGAGACTGTGACAACCACTCCCAACTGAAAGGTATTTTATTAAATTATTTTACATAAAACTAATTAAAACATAGATTATTAGTGTTTTATACAGTGCAAATATAATTGTATTTTGATATAGCTGTTATAGAGTTATCTCTCCCAATTTTGGCTCCCAGTTTGGCGGCAGACTGGGTGTGGGACGTAAAATCCATTGCAACCAGCTTTCGGCTTTCAGTCATGGGACATCAATATGTTTTTCTTTTGTAAATGCTATCACAATATATATATATATATATATATATAATAAAAAGTTATGTATTAAATGTAATCACACACATACAGTATATCAATCCCCAGATTTGTCCACTTGCTGGAGCTACTACAGGATTTATGGGTTCATATCCATACACCCTTAACCTGGAGACCACTCCGTATCTGCACACCAAAAAACATTGTAATGAACTTTTCATTTTGGATATCTTCGTTTGGGAAAATGAACTAAACCAAGCACATGACATTGGTGTTTTTAACGTTCGACAAACACCAGACAGGCAGGCAGACGTCACAACCAGAGTAAATCGGAGCATAACTAGGAACCTAGGAACTGAGAAATGTGGGCATGTGCTGTAGAAATGCAGTACACTGGGGATTTGGCTGTTATTGTGGCCATGATGCTGTTTGTCTGAATTTTAAATAACAGGTGTCAGAAACTGGCCTTGTTTCAGGGCCTTCCTGATTAGCATGCAGAGTCCATGGCCTTTGCAGTTAGGGCTTCCTTAGTGTCACTTTCTTTAGCGAAAGACTTGTAGCGTACATGTGTTTTGTGATCGCGCTGGTTTCCCTTCACACTGTTCATCACCAGGGACTAAAAACCAATTAGCATTTACATTTACATTTGTGGCAGACGCTCTTATCTAGAGCGACGTACAAAAGTGCTTTGAAAACTCTAGAAATTAATGCATACACTGCTTCAATAGGTCACAGACTTAGGATACCATCAGCCAGTCTTTTTTTTTTAACATACAACAATACAGAGAAGAGTCTAGATGAATACCTACCACTTACCCTGAGAGATGGTGGGACCAGTGGAGCAGTGCTAGTAGATCTGAGGGAGCGAGGTGCAGTGTGAGGAGTAATAAGAGCTTTGAGGTAAGATGGTGCCGGTCCATTCTTGGCTTTGTAGGTAAGTGTCGGTGTTTTGAATCTGATTCAGATACCGGAAACCAGTGGAGGAGCACGGCAGTGGGGTGGTGTGGGAGAACTTAGGCAGGATGAAAACAAGTCACGCAGCTGCATTTTGGATCATTTGTAGAGGACGAATTGCATTCAGAGGTTAATAACATGCATTTGATGGGCATATACCCAACAGATGTGGACTTATTATGATTTATAATGTTTTTGTCTAGAGGTTGTATGGGGGAAAAGGGATATCTAATCTGCTTCTTATTAAAAACATAATTTATTTATGTAGCCAGTGCAATCAAATTCTAATCTGGTTGTGTACTCACATGTAATCCACAAGCAGAGTAATTTATTATTTTATTTAAAATGTCATTTTTATTTAATGGAAGACAGTATGGGAGAATTTCCATCACCAAAACCATTTGACCATGAACACCAGCAGCATTCATTTACACACGTCTTATTACACTCACTCTACAATTCAAAAATATCGTACCTACTATAGCTTAACATACCTACACAAATTTTACTCTACTGTAGAATTATTTCCCGTTTGCATATTAAGAGGTCATGCTACTGAGTTTTTAAGTCAACAACAGATTCTGTTACTTAAAAAAGGAATGTCTTCTTCACTGGATGTAAGATTAAACAAAAACAATCAATATCCACAACAAATAGTAAAACCTAAGCAAATTGACTTCACACCCGTCATTATGAGAGCTTGTAAATGAGCATTTTCCGCTGAGTAGTGAAAGACAAAACAATAGAAATAGTCCAAGTCTTCTGTAATAGGCGGAATATATAAGCAATTCATACAGATGAAAGAGAACACTTAAAACCCAAAAAAGAGCTAAATGTAGCACCCTGAAGAAAAGGTTTTACTTGACATGGAATGCTGTTATTATAACTTCTTGAACCAGTATTGTTCCATGATTTTTTGGTCCTTTTTTTTTATTAAAGTTTTTACATGGCCACTCTTTTTGAAGAACACACATATATCTATCAAAACCTCTTGTTGTGTAGAGGACTGAGTGTGGAGTTTTTCTCACTCCTCTACTGAGAGCAGTTCTCCTAGGGTTCCTAATGAACTCTAAATCAAAGAAGTCAGATCACAAAGCAGCAGTCCCTTGCTGTACTTTTCAACCCTTCTGGCTTCTTGCATGTACCAGTCTTATCTGATGGATCGGACTCCCTCAGAGTCCCTGTTGCTGCCTCACCGTGTTTTTGATGTTCCACCTCTGACCAGTGCAGGCCTGCAGAACCAGCGCATAGCCAAAGGAGACGTTAGCCTTTACCACCTCTAGGCAGCGACCTGTGGCCCGGTTCACGATCGATTCATTCTGCAAGTAAAATGGTCATATATTTATGAACTGTAAGGTTCTAATGAATATATTTACAATTATTACATAATTGAAAAAGAAGAAGCCTTTATTCCAGTTTTGGAGGTTGGGGTCAGAGCACAGGGTCAGGATCACATATGATAGGGCATCATGGTAGCTAAGAGGGTTAAGGGCCTTACACAAGAGTCCAACAGTGGCAGCTTGAACCCTGACCTTTCACTGATCACAGAGCCTTAACCACTTTAGCCACCACTGCCCCATTAGAAATAGTCATTTTGGTATAATCATGACTTTTCCTACTGTCCATGCAGCGCATGATCTTGTATACCAAAGTATGACGTCCTACTGTTAAAAAAAAGTGGTCATTTTCTGAACAACAGAATCTTTTACTGTAATATTTATATGACCAAAGGTTTGTGGGCATCCATGTGGTTCTTCCCCAAACATTTGCACATATTTGTATAAACTTTCCTGTTATTTGTATAGTTTCCTGACCTCACTAATGCTCTGAATGAACTAGAGAACACTATCACCACTTGAGATATTCTCAGCCTTAGTAGATAACAGGACCATGATTTTGAGAGATATATTTTGTGTTAGAGATATTTTGTGTGTTATTGTCTGGCTGAGTGTACTGTCATGCAGTGTTATTAACCCTTGTGTTGATTTTGTATGCAGCTTCCACTAGTTCAGAAGAAAGCCATTCTCACAGTCTGAACTGAAAGGAAGTAGAAAAAGGGATTATGAATGTGGTTCTAACAACTAAATGGAGGACCTCCAGACCACGTGTGCCACATGGGTGTTTTAATGTAGCATTTTTGTTTGTATTTGGAGTTACCTATAATGCAGAGCTGGAAGATTTATCCAAGTTTATAGTTATACCTGTACAAAGTTCCATGTCTTTTGGCCCATGTTGGAGACTTTGTCACAGTTGATGAGTTGAGGGAAGCTGCTGATCATGTCATCAATCACACAGCAGGTGTCATCTCCAGTGCTTCCCAAAGGTCCCACAAACAGGTATCCCTCCTTGGTATAGCGGCCAAGCTATCAAGCACAAATATTGATAAGGATGCACCTGGTTCTCAAATTAAGGCAGCATATCTTAGTGCTAGTTCTGACTGAGCCCTACACTGAAAAGTTATTGTCTACCTGGTTCTAACACACTTTATTAAAGAAAATACACTGCTCAAAAAAACTAAAGGAACACTTTTTAATCAGAGTATAGCATCAAGTCAATTAAACTCCTGGGATATTGATCTGGTCAGTTAAGTAGCAGAGGGGGTTGTTAATCAGTTTCAGCTATTTGGTGTTAATGAAATTAACAACAGGTGCACTAGATGGGCAACCATGAGATGACCCCCAACACAGCAATTGTTTTAAGGGTGGAGGCCACTGACATTTTTTCCCTACTCATCGTTTCTGACTGTTTTTCACTAGTTTTGCATTTGGCTAGGGTCAGTGTCACTACTGGTAGCATGAGGTGATACCTGGACCCTACAGAGGTTGCACAGGCAGTCCAACTCCTCCAGGATGACACATCAATATGTGCCATTGCCAGAAGGTTTACTGTGTCTCCCAGCACAGTCTCAAGAGTATGGAGGAGATTCCAGGAGACAGGCAGTTACTCTAGGAGAGCTGGACAGGGCCGTAGAAGATCCTTAACCCATCAGCAGGACCGGTATCTGCACCTTTGTGCAATGAGGAACAGGATGAACACTGCCAGAGCCCTACAAAATGACCTCCAGCAGGCCACTGGTGTGAATGTCTCTCACCAAACAATCAGAAACAGATTTCATGAGGGTGGTCTGAGAGCCCAACATCCTCTAGTGGGGCCTGTGCTCACTGCCCAGCACCGTGGAGCTTGACTAGCATTTGCCATTGAACAATGGCAGCTAGATAATAGCACCCTGAATGCCATTGGGTATCAGGATGAAATCCTTGGACCCATTGTCAGACCATACCCTGGTGCAGTGGGTCCTGGGTTCTGGCCTCAGGTGGCGAGAGTATGCAGGCAGCTCCTGGAGGATGAAGGAATTTATACCATTAAATGGCCCCTACGCTCACCTGACCTAAATCCAATAGAACACCTCTGAGACATTATGTTTCGGTCCATCCGACGCCGCCAGGTTGCACCTCAGATTGTCCAGGAGCTCAGTGATGCCCTGGTTCAGATCTGGGAGGAAATACCCCAGGACACCATCCGTCGTCTCATTAGGAGCACGCCCCGAAGTTGTCAGGCATGCATACAAGCACGTGGCGGCCATACAAACTACTGAGTACCATTTTGAGTTGCTGCAATGAAATTTCAGGAAAATGGTCTAGCCTGCTGCATTTTTTCACTTTGATTTTCAGGGTGTCTTTGAATTCAGCCCTCTGTAGGTTGATCATTTTCATTTCCATCAAACAATGTGGCATTCTTTCGTTCCTAACACATTACCCAGTCCATATCAGTATGGACATCCAGCATGATATTTTTCCCTATTGAGATCTGATGTGTTTTCAGAGTGTTCTTTTAATTTTTCTGAGCAGTGTATAACAATGTGCAACAATGTACTGTTAAAAACTGTGTCATGTAAAAAACTCCCCAGAGGCATAACCCATTTTCACTGCAGTCAGAGGAGGTGTGTGTGAGGTCAGATTTCTCATGTGTTAGAGCTGGGGCTCTACCTGTGGGTTCCAACCATGGCAAGGGTGAAGAGTTGCTGTGTGGTTCTCCTTCACACCCTGATCCACACACAGATGGGTCACATTGGAGTTACGAATCTACCATCCAAACAGAGACACAAACAAATGCAGTCAGCTAGCTATTTTTTTTTCCACTAGGAAGACTATTATTGCGTCATAATTCTTCTCACTTCTCTGAGAAGTGGGTGGAGCCAAAAAATCAACTCTAATGCACAAAGCCATAGGTCTGATCAATTATTACTGTTACTTTAAGATGTCTATGCTAAAGTGACAGCTTCACAATTATAGAATGCATTCACTCTTATGTTTTACTCACTTCTCCATAAAACAGTGTGCTGTTGTATCGCCTCATCTCTGGGTAGATATTATCGAGGTACCACTCAAAGTTTTTACACTGCAGATGTTTCCTCAGTGCCACACGCTCTGATATGTCACCATAATCAACAGCATGGTTCTACATACACAGAAGCAATAAAAAGTGTATTACAAAGATTCAGAGGCATGCAGCATATTCCAGTGTGGATTTATTGTAATGTGAGAGTGTATAGATGGAGTTCCTCACCTCCATTGGAATGTTCCAGGCCATGTACACGTTAGACTTGTACTCATCCAGCCATACTTCCGCCACCCGCAGTGCATTGCGCCTGGTGTGAAAGGCTATGTTGCTGTGGTATGGCTTCTTCGTCCTGGCGACGTGTGCCACCCGAGAGCATGGCAAGACCTCCATACTGCCCCCACATAGCCAAACCTTGCATCCACCAACACACATAACACTGTTTAAGCTCTTAAAAAAACTTTCTAACAGCTGGTAGTGGCAGTTAGTGCTGTACATAAAAACATGGAGACATTTTGGCACACTAACCCTAATTCCAAGCTCTATATTTTCTCCACCATAGACATCCATGCCTGAGTCGAGCAGACCCAACTCTCCGAAGTAGTGCCGGTTTACCACAAATGAACAGCCTATCATTGCAGGCGTCCTGAAAGGCACAGTTTTTATATATTATATTTTTTGCTTTAGTACAGTTTGTTACACACAAACAAATTAGGCAGCTAGAATACAGGATATATACAGTCGAGGCCAGAATGTTAAGTAAAAGATATTCAACACAATGGCAATGTGTTGCCACAAACCCAGTATTTGTATGTGTATTTATTTAGCTGTCCAAATATTTGTATCTGTTTACATATTAAGATTAATACAGAAGTTGGGGTGCTCACTATTCAATTTATTTACTTGTGTTCAGGAAGCACTGGAAAACCAGGGCTACTGGGAAGAAGAAGGAATTATGTGTTGGAAGCAGGAAACGTGGGCAAGCGTAAGGATCTGACAAGACCTGCCATGTCACTGTCGCATTGCAGTCGCATTCCATGTTTCCATCTTATGGAAAGACCCATGATACCAGGACCCCTAGGAACTGACACACTTCCAGACACCCCTCCAGCTCCCCTCGGCATTGAAGGCAAGAAGATCCTCGATACTTGAGCAGAAACAGCAAATTAGAGTACCTGATTGATAGGGAGGGCTGTGGCCCTGAGGATCGATGCTGGACATGATATCCTCAACACCAGACTGTGCCGGGAATTCCATGCCAGCCAAGCTGACCACCCAGGTCCACAACCTAGGGGAAGGCCCAGGAGGAGGAGGAGGGCTCACGGAGTGATCCCTTTGTGAGGGGATGCATGTCAACTTCGTCTGTAAACTCTTCTGTACAAAAACCGTGGCTTTTTTCATGTCTCAGCTACTTTGGGCTGTTTGCCTGTAACCTGTCCTACTACGAGTCTTTGATTCTGTCTTGCAATTTGGATCTGTTTACTTGGATTATTAAAGTGTTGAAAATTGTATCTCTCTCAGCCTGCATGCTTACATGTATAAAGAAAGATGCTTTCATATTGCTCCATATTTATAGTTGTCAGCTTGCTTACTCAGTCATTTTATATAGAAGATCGAAAACTTGCCAGAAAAGGTTTACAGGTTTATGGTTGAGGAGTTGAATAAAGTTACATTTTGTAAATTGCTATATTTTAATATGATCTGTGAATGAATTTTTGCCTGGCAGCCCTGATTTTTCAACATTCTTCCAAAGTACATTGATAGAGGTAACAGTAATAATCATTTAAAAAAAAAAAAAACCACTTTATTTTATAGACTATGTCCACCATGTCCAATTCTGGTTTAAAATCCAAATATGAAAACAGATGCTAATATTTCAAGCAATAAACAGATACAGGTAATGATAATTACACCCTTGCTGTATTTCTGTTCATTTAGAACATCAGTTGGCTTGTGGACAGCTCTTGGTACAGAGGTGACAAAAGGTCAGGACCACAGTGGTGCATGGACCCATGACCTATGTGGACCCAGGCACTGATGGCACTGTGTGGCTGATTGCTTACTCTGAACTGTGGAAGCATGGATAAAAGCACTATAAGTAAGTTGCTTTCGGCTGCTCCCTGTTCGGGGTCGCCACAGCGGACCAACTGGTCCGCACATCAACTTGGCAAATGTTTTACACCGGATGCCCTTCCTGACGCAACCCTCCCATTTTTCCGGGCTTGGGACCGGCACTGTATCCAGTGGCTGGGAATCGAACCCGGGCCTTCCGCATGATAGGCGAGAACACTGAGCCACCAATGCCTCCCATGGATAAAAGCACTATACAACAGCTAAATTACTCTATTTAACTACTATTATTCATTCCATCCTTTCAGATATAGAAATCTACTTCATTTACTTGTCTTTATTCCTCTAAAAAAAAAAAAGGAACACAGTTGTGAGCTCTGGAACACCAAAAGGCATGGAAGACCACAGAACAACTGTGATAGATGGTAGGACAAAGGAAAGAAAAGGGTATAGAGGAGGCAAAGAAGTGGAATGTTTTGTAATGGCCAAGTCAATAACCTGACCTGAATCCAACTGAGCGTGCATTTCACTGAATCCAAGTAACAAGCAGGAACTGAAGACATCTGCAGTAAAGAAACTTTCCCAGACTAACATAAAACTAATTTATATTAGTTTGTCCAATTACCCTTAAGCCCCTAAATTGAGAGGATATGTATGACAGTGGTTGTAATCCCTTCAGCGTTCACCTGATTTGGATGTACTTCGGGAGCCACAGTGGAGTCCAGTACAGTGGATGTAAATGTCTTTGTAAATTTGTTCTGCTTTTCTGTGATAGTGTTGGATGTTAGGCAGGAGTTGACCATCCTGACCATAAGGCTGACAGGGTTATAAAGGTTATTTATTGTAAAATAAGTGGGAGGTTATGCACCGTTTAGTACTAATACTTGATTTGGAAAGGCAAATGTAATGCTCCGGGTCGATTGCGAGAAGGTTCCACCAGTGACACTGTCATGTTACTGGTACGGCAGTGGGGCTTTAGTGGTATCTTTTTAAATACCTGTTGTGTACATCACCTAAATAACATTTTAAATTTTTTATTGGTGGTCCCTTTTTATTGATTGAATGGGAAAAATATGGCTGAGAAATTGTCTCTAGAAGAAAATATGCGATAGAATCTGTTATCGTGTACATACAAATTGACCTCCAGGGCCTTGCAGAACCCATTGGCACCCTACTAGTTTAAGAATTATTGAAATGCTTATTTAGTGTCAAGATGGTGGAAACATATCTATTTTTTCACCACACACCTGATGGGTGCAGAAGTGTCTCCCTCGTCCCACCATTGCTTCGGAGGACTGATGTACATGCACCACAGCTCCCAGTTGAAACCATGGCCTGAGTTCTCGTAGCGCTCCAGGGTAAATGATTTGTGTTTGATGTTGTCTATTGAGGGTAGGATAATCCTCTTGGGGTCTTGCTTAATTCTGGATAGAACTGGTTCAGCCCTAATGTGAGGAACAAAATGATGCCATCATTAACACCTGAGCTAGATATTCTCACTTCCCAACCTCTGGACTAGTAGTTCTCAATTTTCTTTAATCTAAGACCCCATTTTCAAATATCTATGGCTGTTGCCTCCACCCATTGCTCTACTCCACAGCTATAACTTGCATGTACAAGAGTCTGTCCTGATTGAGTGGTGCTCAGCTATAACGCTTAATAATGTATACTATTTAAAAACATCCAAATTCTTTAACATATGGCCAAAACAGAATACAATTCAAATTGACTGTGTAAAGACACTATAAGTGGCTGGCCCCAAATTTAAGAACCATTGCTCTGATTAAGTAGTAAAACCCAGAGAGCTTCCTCTACAAAACTTTCTTACCAAACAGGGGTGAATTCTACGTGGGCATCAAAAAAGCCTGTCACTTCCCCTGTGGCTATTTTCCAGCCCTCGATGCGAGCACGGGTGAGGCCCTCTCGCTTCTGATTGCGCACGATTTTGACAAGTCCTGGGTACCGTTTGTTGACATATTCTTCAAGTGGACCTTTCAGTTGCTCTGTCACACACATGGAAACACAGTAAAAGCTGCATGATGAATATGCCGACAGACCACTAACGTGCACAAAAGATGTCCAAATGATCCTAAGACAAACATCTTTCCCACTGAAACGAAAACCTCCTTTGCATCAAGTCGTCATCTACATACAGATTGCTAGACATCATGCATCACTTGAATGATAAGGGCACAGAGGGCTGGGTTACTTGTTCGCCCACCTCATCATCTAAACAAAGACAATCACAACCCCTCAATTTGATGGATCGCTGGCCCTCTGCCACTGGTTCGTGTCCAGAGTTGGAAATCTGGAAATAGAACTGTCTCGTGAAAAAAGCCTCGCACTCGTAGTATGATGGATCAGACACGAGCATCGTTATTCACAACATGAGCAAGGAACACTGTGAACACTTGCCCTAGTTTATCAGGGATGACATTCCAAGTCAGAAATGGGTTGGTGGACTGTCACACTGAGGCTGATTAAAGGTAGAACTGCTACTGTATTCTAAAAGTGGCTCAATCTGAATTTTTAGTCCTGAAAGGTGACCGTTCTATACAGTTTGTTTTCATTGTAGCTGGTAGTGATTCACAGGTGTTACTGAAGATCATGCTCGATTGGATACAATGGATTTACATTCATACACTCCTACAGCACTGACTAATATACTTCACTGGAGATGCTGATGATTCATCTGTTTGTTTCTCACCGTCATCACTGTTATCGTCTACTAGAATGATCTCCTTCAGCAGATGAGGCGGAGTGTGATTGACGGCCGAGTGCACAGATCGCAGGATCACTGACAGCGCCTCGTTCACAAAGATGAAGATAAGGGAGATCTGGGGCAGGTCTCTGGGATAAAACATGTTTTTGCACCTTGAGAAAAAAAAAACAATCTGTCAGTGTCACATATATAAATAAATATAAGATATATTTCCCTCGATACAGTGCTGTGATTTTTTTTTTTTTTACATAATCAAGTTTAAGTATTCTAGAGCTTTTTTCCTGCAGTTTTACTTTGTACTTGTTCAGTCCCAGAACTTGTGGGAGTGATGTGAAATCTATTTAAAGTGCTTGCTTGGAAGGCGCTTGTTTTGGACTATGGTGTTGGTGGGCATGGCTGACTAAGGGTTGGGATTTGCATTTCCCCTATTTGCCTGACTATAAGGCTCAGAAATACGTTTACAGTCACATTTACGGCATTTGGCAGACGCGATTTACATTTTTAGCTCCTCAAATGCATCAGGAAATTCCTGCTCAGGGAAGTGAGAAGCAGCATCAGGAATTTCCTGATGGATTTGCAGCATCACCATCATGTCTTAGTGGTGGCTAATTCCTCTGCAAATACATCAGGAAATTCCTGATCAGGGAAGTGAGAAGCCCTTTCAGAACAGAAAAATGTTTAGAAGCCTGTCCACTCTTTGCTCTATATATAAATTGCATTTAAAGTATATTGTTTTAAGTTCATTTTCTGCCATACGACAGAAATAATGATTGCATTATTAATTATTAATCACTTGCAATAGCTAGTTTGTACAAGTTGGTCTGATTAAGGCACAACATTTTCTCAAATTAAGGCAATAATGCTTACTGTATATGAGTATTTATTGAAATAGGAAGTGAAATTTCTACAACGAACAGTGATGTAAAGAACAGATAGGACTAACAGCAAACCAGTCTTATTTATCTGTGGTCAGTGATCTGAATAAATGATACACCAGTATCTACAGCTGGACCTTTGATCGTGTAGGTACAGGGAAGAGGACCCTTTCTTGCTTACTTGTTGGGCCGATAGTCTGGGATAGTCCTGTCCAGGGAAATTCTGTCACTCAGGAACGCATTGTAGCCGTACTTCTCCTGCAGGTATTTGGCTTGCTTTTCCTCCTCAGGAGTCAGGGTGGCATGAAAGCCACCTTTGCCCTGGCCTCTGTAGCCCTCAATAAGCCCAAGAGATTTGGACAAACCTGTTAAAACATTGAAAGAACTCCTAACTAGCTTCTCAAGTCGTGATACACAATAGAAACGTGAAGACAGTTTCAGGACAGAAGGGAGGATGAAATTACCATTTAACTGTCTGTAGACCACATCTTCCAGTGAGCCAAGCCTCTTAAGTAGGACCTCATGGCTGATGCTCGAGTCTGAAGAAGATCCATTGAGGCGAGCGTGACCGTAAACGATTTTGTTCAGCCGAACATCACACTTTCCCCAAAAAGTGAAGAAACCTGCTACGGCAAACACATTCAGCACCACCAACACCTTCCATCTTCTCATCATAAAAGCCATTAAGGACAACAGCAACCTGAAACGGATCTTGAAAGAAGAAACCCAAATGACTTTTAACTTGATCTCAAAAACAGACCGCAGACAATATTGATGTTAGATCAGTTGCATTCATTTACGTAGTCAATCCCTTAATCTTTGTGGTTTCTAAGTGTTTATAATTTCTTACCATTTCGTCCTGATGAGATGCATCTTCTAAACAAGTTTCTCTATGAGCTTTCATTCGGTGTTTACGTTAGCCAGGAAAATGAGACGGAAATCTTCAGTCCCCATGTGTGCATTCACGAAAACAGTAAAGTAGACGATTTCTCTTCCGTTTGAGGAATGTTTTCGTCCACCTGCTCTGTAGTCTGTGTGAAGAGTCTTTAAAGAGGACCTGAACCCACTATGCTGAACGGTATTGAACGGGTGTTGCAGGGGTCACGCAGACGAGCTCCACATGATCGCAGAGGTGACGATGATGATGATGATGATGATGATGATGATGATGATGATTAAAAGCCTCCGAATCTGAGAAGCTTGTGGCTCGTCGGCGGGTTTATGAAGAGGATCACGGCGAAAATCCTCTGCAGACGCGCTAAGAGAACAAAACGCGGAGCGCTACAGAAATAAATCCCCTGCAAACCGCGTCCGTTTCTTCTTCATCATTATCATCATCATCATCTCCGATCCTTTTCTTCTCTGAACGATTTGTTATTAAATATTTGTCATTGCCTGGCACTGGAGGCTGATAACAGTGTCTTCGCAGGGAAGTGGTTTTGGTGACACGAATGAACGTGTAGCCTCCGTTAGTATGGCTCCGTCCCAAACCGCATACTGCCCTCC
Source organism: Hemibagrus guttatus (assembly GCA_033459395.1). Classification (NCBI taxonomy): domain Eukaryota; kingdom Metazoa; phylum Chordata; class Actinopteri; order Siluriformes; family Bagridae; genus Hemibagrus; species Hemibagrus guttatus. The sequence goes on from JAUCMX010000011.1 coordinate 3,624,292, forward strand.
TAAATAGTGTGTCAAAATTGTGCGACTCCTATGGTAACTATGGTAACCCATGATGGTGTAGTGTAGGCTACTTTGACATTGATTACTATTATTTATCGTGGCAGCGTAATGTGTGTTTAAATGCTTGTTCAAGACCTCGAAGTGAAAGTGACTATTAATATATATATATATATATATATATATATATAAAAATCTTTTTTATCCAGAAATATAAATAAAAAACGGATCATAACAAACACACAATACTTAATGTATTACATAGGCTATTTTTTTAAACAACCCTTCTAATGTTAAATTATTTTAATATTAATATTAATATTATAGAGTGCTTAGTGGTTAGCACGTTTGCCTCACACCTCCAGGGTTGGGGGTTCGTTTCCCCTGCCTCCGCCATGTGTGTGTGGGGTTTGCATGTTCTCCCCGTGCCTTGGGGGTTTCCTCTGGGTACTCTGGTTTCCTCCCCCAGCCTGAAAACATGCCTTGTAGGTTGATTGGCATCTCTAAATTGGAGTGTGTGTGTGTGTGAGAGTGTGCCCTGTGATGGGTTGGCACTCCATCCAGGGTGTATCCTGCCTTGATGCCCAATGACGCCTCAGATAGGCACAGGCGCCCCGTGACCCGAGAATAGATTGGATAAGCGGTAAACAATGAATGAGTTATAGAATACACTTTCACACAGGATTGAGCCTCTTTTCTGCAAGGCTGGAGACAAAAGTGTTCAAGGGTCTAATTACATTTTTCTTACGCAGGGTTCAAATTTAGATACTAAGCATGCCATTGCATTGTGTTCCCATATCCTTTTCTTTGTTAATCTGGATTTATATCCTGGGTTCGAGTCTCGCTCCTGCTCACTGTGTGTGTGGAGTTTGCATGTTCTCCCCGTGCTTGGTGGGTTTCCTCCGGGTGCTCCGGTTTCCTTCCACAGTCCAAAGACAAGACATGCTTCTAGGCTGATTGGAGTCTCTAAATTGCCCGTAGTGTGTGATTGCGTGAGTGAATAAGTGTGTGTGTGTGTGTGCCCTGCGATGGGATGGCACTCCGTCCAGGGGTGTATCCTGCCTTGATGCCCAATGACGCCTGAGATAACCCTAGGCACAGGCTCCCCGTGACCTGATGATAGATTGGATAAGCGGTACAGACATTGGAATGGAATGGAATCTTCTCAGTATCATCCATTTTGTCAGATGTAGAGACATACTCAAAGCTAAAAGCATCAGGAATTCACCCTGGTCATTTACCTGTATGAAATCCGTATGATTCCACTTCTCCTTCCTCTCATGCTGTTTGTGAAGTTCAGGAGCTGTATTTCTGGGTTGTCTCTGTCATACACATTACCCGAGGCCAATTGTCCAGATTAAAACAGTTTAAACCTATACAGCAAATAATTTATGTAGTTTTCTAATCAGCTACTCATTTGGCAGCAACACGGTGCATAACATCCTGCAGATTACAGGGCAAGAGCTTCAAGTAATGTTCACGTCAAACATCTGCATCAAGAAAAAGTCTACTGATCTTGACTATTTGCGAAACTAGCTATGGAAACATACTGTATGCTTGTTCGAGAAGCTTGCCTTTTCTGTAAAGCTGCTTTGTGACAATACCCATTGTTAAAAGTGCTATACAAAATAAAATGAATTGAATTAGCTGTAATTAAGTGCTATGTCTGGTGCTCCTCATCATGGCACCTGTTAGTGGGTGGGATATATTAGGCAGCAAGTGAACATTTTGTCCTCAAAGTTGATGTGTTAGAAACAGGAAAAATGGACAAGCGTAAGGATTTGAGCGAGTTTGACAAAGGGCCAAATTGTGATGGCTAGACCACTGGATCAGAACATCTCCAAAACTGCAGCTCTTGTGGGGTGTTCCCGGTCTCCAGTGGTCAGTATCTATTAAAAGTGATCCAAGGAAGGAACAGTGGTGAACCGGCGACAGGGTCATGGACGGCCAAGGCTCACTGATGCACGTGGGGAGCGAAAGCTGGCCCGTGTGGTCCGATCCAACAGATGAGCTACTGTTGCTCAAACTGCTGAAGAAGTTAATGCTGGTTCTGATAGAAAGGTGTCAGAATACACAGTGCATGATAGGTCAGGAAGGTTTTGGCAGCAAAAAGGGGGACCAACACAGTATTAGACAGGTGGTCATAATGTTATGCCTGATTGGTGTAGGTTGTGATTACATAAAATCCTGCAGATACAGGTCAAGAGCCTCAGGTAATGTTCATCTTTAAAAAAAACAAAAAAAAACAATCTGAATCAATAAAAGTGTGACTCTGAGTGACTTTAATCATGGCATGGATGATGGTTAATATATTTTTTCCCCTTTTCCTGCCTGATATGTTGGAATTTCATAGGGAGTGTGGGAAAAGTTCAGAAATAATATTTCTTGATGGGTTTCTTTTTACATCACAAAACCCTACCATTTTAACAGGGGTGTGTAGACGTTTTATATGCATCATATTTCACTTCCTCTCCACCTATTCGAAAACCATGAACGCACAAATATACTACATATGGCAGTACACTAGGCAAAGGATTTGTTGCATAATGATTATGTAAGGATATCTGACAGATCTTTGGCAAAGATATCTGTGTTGTGTTTTCCTAAGAATCAGATGCTCAATAGTTTTATCAGCTAAATGAGGTGATGATTACACTCACAACTAGCAATTATACTATAAAGCCAACCTTATTATAAATGAGTATTTTGATGTTTACATTAAATATGTGGTATAATCTAGGACCTACCTCCAGCAGGCTTGGGTAACTATGCAACAATGAGACAATGATTAAAATACAATTAACCTCGAGTATACAACGATGCAGCTATTCGGAGTAACATTAATGGATATGTTATATACAGCAAAGTGCTTCAAGCACCAAGCTGAAACAGAACAGTGATACCACAGTGACACTGTATCATTACCCACATCCAAGAGAGTCCTGATTGCAAAAATAAACAGGAAATTACCACAATGGAGACATGTAGGCTACTTAAAGCAGATAATCAGAAGTGGACATGGCTGCAGAAAACAAGATTAAAATAGAGCAAGATAAAATAGTCTTAAAATAGGTTCCATGTGACAGACACACCCATTCAATCTCCTTGCTGCAGTTCAGGAGATAAAAGCAAAGCAGGGATTTCTTTTTAGGAAATGATGTGGTTCCGAAATCTTTGAGTTTAAATCATCACTGTAATTATCCCTCTGCCTGAGAATCCTTCTCTATCTAGTCAAGATAACCAGCAGCTTTATTTCAGCCGTCACGAATTGTCTAGAAGAGTCTGGTCAAGTCATAACTAGCTGGTTATCAGCCTGATTTACACTGATCAGGCATAACATTATGACTACCCGCCTAACACCGTGTGCTGGTCCTCCTTTTGCTGCCAAAACTGCCCTGACCCGTCATGCACTGTGTATTCTGACACCTTTTTATCAGAACCAGCATTAACTTCTTCAGCACTTTGAGCAACAGTAGCTCGTCTGTTGGATCGGATCATACGGGCCAGCCTTCGCTCCCCACGTGCATCAGTGAGCCTTGGCCGCCCATGACCCTGTCGCCGGTTCACCACTGTTCCTTCCTTGGTCCACTTTTGATAGATACTGACCACTGCAGACCGGGAACACCCCACAAGAGCTGCAGTTTTGGAGATGCTCTGATCCAGTGGTCTAGCCATCACAATTCGGCCCTTCGTCAAACTCGCTCAAATCCTTACGCTTGTCCATTTTTCCTGCTTCTAATACATCAACTTTGAGGACAAAATGTTCACTTGCTGCCTAATATATCCCACGTACTAACAGGTGCCATGATGAGGAGATCATCAGTCTTATTCACTTCACCGGTCACTGCTCACAATGTTATATCTGATGGGTGTATAACAAGGTTTTGGTAGTAGTATAAATAAGCATTACGCAAATGTTTAATTGTTTAAACAGAATGCTCAGAAATTAACAGAAGGTCATGTTTGGAGTGACGGAAACTTGATAGTGTCCATGTCAAGGAGCTTTTATTGTCATTTCAACCATATATAGCTGACGCAGTACATAGTGAAATGAGAGGTTTTTTTCCAGGACCATGGTGCTACATAAAACAACATAACATATAGCTACGAAACAACAGAATTAAGGACAGAAAGTAGTTGTCTTACCCAAACAGCTGCAGTATCCCAAACACCAAGGGTTACTTCTCTGCCATTTCGAAAATCTGAAGCTTCCAGTTTACAGATCATAACATTAATTTTCTGTATAAAGACGTTTGGCCGTTCCTGTTATTCATCTCGGAAGGAATTCATACAGACGGAAATCGGAGCACTTAACATTTATTTCATTTGAAAACACATGCAAAAGTACCATGCACAGTTAAATGTCAGTAAAAATCTTAGGGTAACATTTTAGGGTAAGGTCTAATATAGAACACACAAAAGATTAGTCTGAAGAAATATCCTAGTTTCGAAAGCATAACAATACATTTCAGAAGTTAATGCCATATAAATGACATATCATCTAAAAGAAATGTCTGGATCCATTATGCTATGGCTTTAACAGTCCTGACTATAAAGTAGAGACCAAAGCTCAAGTAGTAACATAAATCGAACCCTGAAACCTATGCAGCCTGATCGCACAAAATCTCCACTCGAATTTAAGAGCAGGCTTAAACGCTGACCTTTTTTAAAAACTTGTTTAAGCAAATATTCTGTCAAAAAAAAAAAAAAAAAGAAAAGCAAAGTGATTGCCACTAACGTATAGCGTGTGTGTGGTTTTGGTTTTCAGTTTCATATAAATGAAGAATAAACGACAGATTTCTTGGCTTCGTTGTCTGTAGTCAGCATCGGTTTATAAGAAAACAATAAAACGACAAGGATATAAGTGTTACTGCCGCTCACAACACAACTGAGCGTGGCACATCAATACACATCAATAAATTCCAACAGAAGAAAAGGACAGAACTTTCACAGTGACAGATCACATATACGGGTGTAGAATATACATACAACATGACACAGGATGTTAGTGTAGAAGAAAAATGGTTTAAAAACCAACAGAGAGTGGCAGCTTTGCAGTTGTAAAATAGCCGCCGCTACCGGAGAGGTCCTGGAATGTATCCTGTATTATGGATTAAAAACAATTCGTTCTGTCGAATGTAAATATAGTAGTACTTCTGATAGGTCACATATTTAGCAGATTGACAGATTTACATCCTGGGACTTGGAACTGGAATCAGACCAGAGATATTAGACTCTGCAATCCTCCAGATCTATAACACATTTCCCTTCCAAAGCTAAAAAAGAAACTCACAACGGTGGCTGCGTTTTCCCAAAACAGTACGTTTCGCTAAACACATCACGGTTCAATCATCAAGTCAGTCCCTAATAAAACGGAAAAAGTTTTAAACTTCATAAGATAATATTCCATGCAGGAATATCTGAGATTGACTTTAATTATCCAGCTATAGATATAGGCTGAAGGAGGGACGTATAAAGAAGTAGCACTTGGTTGATTGCATCCAAGAGTACAGAAGTTATGCCTTAAAATAGTACTCTGTAGACTTTTAATGCAAGTGGCAATTTTTGTATTTCCTGAATAAGTGTAAGCTCTGGAACATCAGCAGCTGCACCACGGGCGGCTAAACGTATAATAAAAATGTCCTATAAAAAAAAAAATAAATACTAATAATACTATAACTGATGACATGGGTTCACATGCATATAAAATACAATGAAAAACCTGTATGTCAATATCTGTCCATATGGACTGTAACGTACCCAATCAATCAGAAATAAATAACATATAAACATGAACAGGAAATGAGGAGCAGCAGTACATGCAAATATTCTGGTCCTATAAAACATTAAGGCACCAGAGGCATCAAAAATCATTTCTGAACTTTGCTAGTTTAACGTTTAGTGTTCCAAAGGCATTCATAGTGAGTGCATAAAACATATTGAGAGGAAGAGGGCTCTAACTTTATCACGTCTCAGGCTTGAGCATTGGTCATCTTCTGCAGCAGAGGGATCTGGGGAAAAGGGAACAGAGTCAAATTAATACTGATACTTCGGCCTTTAAAAGGTCTTTAAAACATTGAATTTTATTGTGCACGCTAATGATGCGTCAATGTTTGATGACATAACCGATTTGCTTAATTAGAATGCAGCTTAAGACGACTTACACATACTGTACAACAAATGTCATAACACTGATGATACAACGTGTTGAAATCAAAACAACGTGATGAAAATTTCAGTTCATTTTGTTGCAGCTAATGAAAAGCCCTGAATCATTAAAGTCATCATTAATAAATTTGGCTTATTTAGCTAGTTAGGTATGTGGCATTAAAAAAAAGCTCAATGATGTGTTAATGCTTGTGTATTTATTCATTCATTCAATCTTCGGGAACCCACTTTATTCAGGGTCCAGGATCTATCCTGGCCTGGACGTGAGAAAGTTTAATATTTAAATTTAGATTTATCCCTAATGAACAAGCCACAGGCAACAATGGCGAGGGAAAAACTCCCTGAGACGATATGACAAAGAATTTGGGTGACACTAGATAGTGTGATTATAAATATATAAAATGTCCTTTATACACAGATCAGGCATAACATTCTGAGCACTGGCAGGTGAAGTGAATAACACTGATCTCCTCTGATCTCATCATGGCACCTGTTAGTGGGTGGGATATATTAGGCAGCAATTGGACATTTTGTCCTTAAAGTTGATGTGTTAGAAGCAGGAAAAATGGACAAGCGTAAGGATTTCAGCGGGTTTGACAAGGGCCAAATTGTGATGGCTAAGACCACTGGATCAGAGCGTCTCCAGAACTGCAGCTCTTGTGGAGTGTTCCTGGTCTGCAGTGGTCAGTATCTATCAAAAGTATCCTTTAAGCCCTGTAAGTTGCAAGGTGGGGCCACCATACAGGACTTAAAGGAGACTTACAGAGCTTAAAGGATACTTTTGATAGATACTGCTGCTAACATCCTGGTGCCAGATACCACAGCACACCTTCAGGGACCTAGTGGAGTCCATGCCTCAAAGGGGCAGGGCTGTTTTGATAGCAAAAGGGCGACTAACACAATATTAGGCAGGTGGTCATAATGTTATACCCTGATCGGTGTACAGCTGTGTATAGTCTACTGGAATTATGTAACCAAGAGCTATTGAGCATGAGTATTCTAACTTATTCATTCCTGCCTTGCTTTCCTCATTCCCTAAATATTTTCCTGAATATAAAACAGTATTTCAATAGTGTTTGTATTGTATTTGGGCTTTTGTACACTCAGAGGTTCAGAGCTGGTTCACGTCATCCCCCTCACCACATGGGAATGCTCTTGATTGGTGGAATTCCCTGGCCTGAGCACATGCAGGAGTAACATGGTTGAATAATTTTCATGGCTGACTATCCTTGTCATTATATTCAGAAATAAAATGTCTGGTGAACTGCTTCTTACTCTTCGAATTAAACTAATGTTAATTAAATTAACATTATTTTACAAAATACTATCAACTTCTTTCACGGAATTTAATCACCGTTTTCTTTCCCCGAATTAGAGATAGCATCATCTATCAAGGATTATATCGTCCTATCACTCAGTCCTACTAACTATAGCAGAGATGTCATTATTTTGCCATGTGCTTATTATAGTATCGAGATGCACTATATGACAAAGTATGGTGGACAAAAACGTCACCTCCCTGGACACGCACTCCAGATCTAATCCCTCCTTTGACGTTATAATTAAGCTCCACTCTTCTGGGAAAGTTTTCCGCTAGATGTTGGAGTGTGGCTGTGAGGATTTGTGTTCATTCAACCACAAGAGCATTAGTGAGATCAGACACTGATAATGGGTGAGGAGATCTTGTTTCTGTTCTAATCTACACTAGTATGCAGTTATTGACTTGGCCATGGGCCTCAAGCCTGCTGTGTCATCATTTAAAACGGGCTGGTGGTAGCTAAAGTGGTTACCGCTCTGGGTTGTTGATTGGAATGTCAGGGTTCAAGCCCAAGCACCGCCAAGCTGCCACTGCTGGGCAGTTAACCCTCTCTGCTCCAGGGGCACTGCATCATAGCTGCCCCTGTGCTATAACCCTAACTTCCTTAGCTAGGATATGCAAAGAAAAAAGATTTCCACTGTGCCATAATGTATGTGTAGCGATAATAAAGTCTTCTTCTTCTTCTTAAAGCCTTCTCAACTGCATCGATTCTCACCTTGGACAGATCCACTCCTGTAAGTGCATTGACAGTCACAGGTAGCTCGGCCAGTAGGCGATTCACTTCTCCCGTCACTTTGCTGCCTTCTCCGCTTAGAATCACAATCTCACTGGTTTTGGACAGAGGTGCAGCCACTTTTCCAGCAATCTACACACACACACACACACACACACACACACACAAACCTCATCAGCACATTATCTGAATTTTAGGCATTCAGTTGATTCTGAAAGTTTACTATTAGTTACCAAAGTCAGCTAGACAGCATGGACTGAATTGAAATTCCAAAAACAGTTCCTTCACCTTTGGCAGTGCTTCTAAGACCAGAGCAGTCTGAGCTGCGTCTCCATACTGCTGGTAGGCGTCTGCCTTCAGCCTCATTTTCTCTGCCTCTGCTTTGCCCACCGCCTCGATAGATTTGGCCTCAGCTTCTCCAATCTTCCGAATCCTCTCCGCCTCTGCGTGTGCGATCAACACCTTCTTTATCCTTTTAAAAGCGCAAAAGAAATGCTTCTTGGTCATTTTAAACGTTACCACTTCAATTATACAGAGAAGAAAAGCATTAGAATTGGAACAAGATGCTCAAGAGACAACTCGATTTATAAGTGTACTCACTTCTGGCCCTCGGCCAGCTGCTGCATCTTGTAAGCCTCGGCCTCGGCCGGACGCTTGACCATAGCGATCAGCTCCTTCTCCGTTCTGTCGATCTCTTTCTCCTCGATGGTAATCTGCTTCTTCCTCTGCACCACCTCGATCTCGATCTCCTCTAGACGGATCTTCTGTTGTTCCTTCGCTGCCTGGAGCTCGTATGCCAGCTGAGCCTCTGCTTTCTACTCAGTCACCAACAGAAGTGGAGATTATGGTCAGTGTATATATGAACTACCTGAACTCATATTTTTGTACAGTTTAACTAAATTCTTTTATTATTCTCAATTCTGATTGGCCATAAGGGAGGCTGGTGATGCAACAGTGCTTCAACCTGCTATTCTATAAGATAACAGGACTTAACTTGTTTTGTGAGTAAATAAGTGAGGTATATTGAAAAAATGTAATGGTGTATATATAAGGGGAAAAAATAGGAAAATGATCATCACTTCAAATTCTGTTTCTTACTTAATTCTGGCACACAGTCTGAGCCTCAGCATGTCACAGACACTGAGCTAGATAACACCAAACAATATTGTTTAAAATAATAAAAGAATTTGCATTTACTCATCATTTCCGTTTGTGTAACACGCATCTATTCATGCTTTGGTTTATATAGAGGATTGCACTATATTGTACCTGCTGTTGTACTCATGTCAGATATTCCTATGCTAACTCCTGTTCTTGTATTTTCTGGACCTTATTTGTACAAACAGTGAGGATTTATCCTGACCTTTGTGTTCACTTCCTGGTTAAACGACGCTTTCTGCAGCTCCAGCTCCCTCTTGGAGTCGGCCATTTTGGTGTCAGCCAAGAACTTCACATCCATCATTTCCCTCTTGCACTCAGCTTCCTGGGCAGGGCAAATGGAAGCGCGCGTTTGATAAAATCCGTAATTGAATAGAGACGGTGTTCTGTGCTGGAACTACTTCAACAGGAAAAGCTCTTACTCTGATCCCGGCGTCTCTTTCTGCTTCGGCTACACCGATATCTGCGTCCCTCTGCACGGCAGCCGTCTGCGTTTTCCCCAGCGAGCTCAGGTAGTCTAGCTTATCGTACACATCCTGCAGGAACACACCAGGACTTACAGTCAACTTAATACTTTTTTATTATCTTAATAATAAATTCATTTCAATCAAACTATTACTCAGGCTTCACTTATACGTTTATACGAAGAAACAAGATTTATTACTGCGGTAGGATCAAGAAATCTTACCACCACAACCAGAACCGCTTCTTTTCATTATTTCTTTTTAAAGATTCCAGGCAGGCCATTTTTGTTCATTTTCCAAATAATCATTTACAATTCCTAGCATTTCGGTAGACACCTTTATCCAGAGTGACTTGCATTTTATCTCATATTTTTTATACAACTGAGCAATTGACGGTTAAGGGCCTTGCTCTGGGGCCCAGCAGTAGCAGCTTGGTGGACCTTCTGATCAGTAGGGCGACGCCTTAACCACTAAGCTACCACATCCCCAGCTGGACTGTTTACAGATGATCAGAAGCAAAACTGCATGGCTGTTGTTCTATAGAGAGAGCAGTGTTGCTTGGCCTACAGGCAACACCTCTCTGGACCACAGGCAGTGGTCAATCAGCTCCCGGATGACATTGGCCTGTTCAATCACAACTAATAAAATAAGCCCTGATAAGTGACATATCAAGGATGCATTTTTTTTTTTCCTCTAGTCCAATGAAATGAGCAAACCCAGAACATTTTCTTGTTTGAGATCAATGCTGAGTTTAAAAGACATTCAGAATGATCAATGTTTCTAAATGTGTCTTGATGACGCAGCCCTGCTTCAACTTCAAGTGATGTGTAAATTAGCGTTAAAAGCAGACATGACCTTGAGCGTGACAATAATTTAAGCCATTTATTTTGGCTACAGTAAAGTTTGATGCAATGCCAGATCTTCACTGCGACTTCGGTTCTTACTTTGATGGTGAAGCTCAGGATCTCGATGCCCATTCGACCCACGTCAGGTGCTGCGACCTCCCGCACCAGCTGGGCAAATTTGTCTCTGTCCTGATAGATTTGTTCAACTGTTAAAGTACCTGGAAATGATTACCAACAACCAACAGATTATTTGTAATGCCTAAAATAAAACAAAATCAGATAAAATAACAGTACATTTGTAGTAAAGGTTTCACCTAAAATGGAGCGTAAATGCCCTTCCAGGGTTTGCAGGACCACAGCCTTGATTTCCATAACAGACTTCCCCAAGAACTGCTCACAAGCAATAGCCAGCAGGTCACGATCCGTCATAACCTTCACCTAATCAGTGTTGGGGTAAAGCGATGGTAAACATTTATTCATCTACATGCATGATCTGAATACAATCCACTTCTATCCAGGGTGTAATATAATGACAACAGGCAGACAGACAGGTAGACAGACAGACAGACAGACAGACAGACAGACAAGAAGACAGGCAGACAGACAGACAGACAAGGAGACAGGCAGACAGGGAGACAAACACATAGACAGACTGGCAGACATACAGACAAACAGGCAGGCAGGCAGGCAGGCAGACAGACAGAAAAGCAGACAGACAGACAAACAGGCAGACAGACAGATTTTTCACACTTGAACTAGTTCCCCTGGTTGATTGTAAACTCTGGTTAAACAAAACCCTGGGTTATGTTGTACGATGTTGCACACGGCTCATACTTCACCCTGGATTAACAGCTAATCCTGGTTTTCATTATCCGACATTTCACACTTCACATTCCCAATCCCTGCTTTAACCTTCTTGTTATTTGCATATTTACAGTGTCAACAACCATGACTGGATAAATACAGAGTCTCGTTGTCTCGTGCTTTTGCTCGAGTGAGAACACATCTGCAGATCTGCAGCCGAGAAGGTAATCTTATAGGTCACAGCTTTCTAAACTTTTTAAGCATGCGATTTTACACAGGCGCTGTTTAATTTCTGGGCGTCTGTTCCTAAACATCTAGCTGGAACATCCCCATCGTTTCACACTGTACACACTTGTTAATCGAACATACCCACGATGCACATCGTCACATTTCTGCACAGTGTATCGTTACATCATGTCTTGGCGTACCTGAGCCACTCCAGTGACCGTAATGGCCACTCCTTCTGCCGTCTCCACACTTTCACACTTGGGTTGTAAAGTCATTATCTCAAGCGTAAGTCTGTCGGGGGATAAAATACAGTGTTGTTAAATATAAATAAATAAATAAATAAATAAAATCAATGTTATAAAAGGCCAGAGTCATTTGATATTTAATGTCTATCCTCGGGTCACAGGGAGCCTGTGCCTATCTCAGGCGTCATCGGGCAGGATACTGCCTGGACGGAGTGCCAACCCCATCGCAGGGCACACACACACACACACTCGGGCAATTTAGAGACTCCAATCAGCCTAAAAGAATGTCTTTGGACTGTGGGAGGAAACCGGAGCACCCGGAAGAAACCCACCAAGCGTGGGGAGAACATGCAAACTCCACACACACAGTGAGCATGATCGAGACGCGAACCCAGGACACTGGAGGTGTGAGGCAAACATGCTAACCACTAAGCCTGTTTGCTGGCTAGGCTTGGAGGGATGCATGGCACCATGGCACACGGGTGGCTGCACTAAGAGTGCCACCCTTTTATAAATTAAACAATGTAATTAAACTGGTAAAATGCTGTGGTATAAAGGGCAATAAAACACTGCAGCATTTTGATTCAGCTTTTACTGAATCATAAGCAGCTTTGATGGTGACCTCATTTCTGGTCACATCACACCACTGTTGATTATTTTCCTACAACTATAACTTTCCGGATATCTTTGATTAGATTATTTATTATCTATAATCACCATGGAAAATGCTATATAATTAAAGAAAGCTAAATCTTGTTAGAACTTTCCTCGGAATTCCTAATGACACTCTAAATGAGCGCTTTATTAAAGCCAGGCATCAGATGATAAATCGTCTGAGATAATAGATCCAGACAGCACTAATACGACCAGTAAAACATGCTAGAAGTCTCTAATCAGAGTGATTAGAAAAATTCCCTTTTCTGATTAGATTTAGATCTGGAATGATCCATTAAAATAAATGGATTTCCCCTCAAATATTAAAATAATGGGGGGCACAGTGGATTAGTGGTTAGCATGTTTGCTTCACATCTCCAGGGTTGGCGGTTCGATTCCCGCCTCCGCCGTGTGTGTGTGGATTTGCATGTTCTCCCCGTGCCTCGGGGGTTTCCTCCGGGTACTCTGGTTTCCTCCCCCTGTCCAAAAACATGCATCGTAGGTTGATTGGCATCTCTAAATTGTCCGTAGTGTGTGTGATTGTGTGAGTGAATGAGAGTGTGTGTGTGCCCTGCGATGGGTTGGCACTCCGTCCAGGGTGTATCCTGCCTTGATGCCCAATGACCCCTGAGATAGGCACAGGCTCCCCGTGACCCGAGAATAGATCGGATAAGCGGTAGACAATGAATGAATGAATGAATGAATAAATAATAAACCTTTCCCAGTTGACTTATACATGGTCCATGGTTAGACATGCAAAGTATTGAAAATGAGGTCACTTAAAACAGAACTCTTAAAACATATTGCAATTTAATTCAAACTTATTTTTATACGATAGCATTTTTATCTAAAACAGATTTAATTTCACAATAATTATATATTTAATTAGTAGTGGTAGAAGTACATAAGGTTGAATGGAGAAGAAGTGTGTTAGTGCCGATCTTTAAGAATAAGGGTGACGTGCAGAGTTGCAGTAACTATAGGGGGATAAAGTTGATGAGCCATACAATGAAGGTATGGGAAAGAGTAGTGGAAGCTAGGTTAAGGAAGGTAGTGGAAATTTGTGAGCAGCAGTATGGCTTCATGCCCAGAAAGAGCACAACAGATGCAATTTTTGCTCTGAGAATTTTGATGGAGAAGTATAGGGATGGTCAGAGGGAGTTGCACTGTGTGTTTGTAGACTTGGAGAAAGCGTATGACAGGGTGCCAAGAGAAGAGCTGTGGTACTGTATGAGGAAGTCAGGAGTAGCAGAGAAGTATGTCAGAGTGGTGCAGGACATGTATGAGAGGAGCAGGACAGTGGTGAGGTGTGCTGTAGGTCAGACAAAGGAGTTCAATGTGGAGGTGGGACTGCATCAGGGATCGGCTCTGAGCCCCTTCCTGTTTGCTATAGTGATGGACCAGTTGTCAGAGGAGGTCAGACAGGAGTCTCCTTGGACAATGATGTTTGCAGATGACATTGTGATCTGTAGTGAGAGCAGGGAGCAGGTGGAGGAAAACCTGGAGAGGTGGAGGTTTGCACTGGAGAGAAGAGGAATGAAGGTCAGTCGTAGTAAGACTGAGTACATGTGTGTGAATGAAAGGGAGGGAAGTGGAACAGTAAGGTTACAGGGTGAAGAGGTGAAGAAGGTACAGGAGTTTAAGTACTTGGGGTCAACAGTCCAGAGTAATGGAGAGTGTGGGAAAGAGGTAAAGAAGCGAGTGCAGGCAGGTTGGAATGGGTGGAGAAAGGTGTCGGGAGTTCTGTGTGATCAGAAAATATCAGCGAGAATCAAGGGGAAGGTGTACAGGACAGTGGTGAGACCGGCCATGCTGTATGGTTTAGAGACAGTCTCACTGAGGAAGAGACAGGAGTCAGAGCTAGAGGTAGCAGAGCTGAAGATGTTGAGGTTCTCTTTGGGAGTGACAAGATTGGACAGGATTAGGAACGAGTACATCAGAGGGACAGCTCATGTTGGACGTTTGGGGGACAAAGTTAGGGAGACCAGATTAAGATGATTTGGACATGTTCAGAGGAGGGAGAGTGAGTATATTGGTAGGAGAATGTTGGACATGGAGCTGCCAGGCAGGAGGCAAAGAGGAAGGCCAAAGAGGAGGTATATGGATGGAATTAATGAGGATATGAAGCTAGTGGGTGCAAGTGTTGAGGATGCGGAAGATAGGGATAGGTGGAGAGAGATGATTCGCTGTGGCGACCCCTGAAGGGAAAAGCCGAAAGAAGAAGAAGAAGAAGAAGTACATAAGGTTGCAATCACCTAATGGATGGCATTAAAAGCATGAACTGGACAACAAAATAGATTACAATCTTCCACCCCATCATCTCACACTGCTAGATCTGTTTAGATGTGGTCCACCTCTGTATGATGCTAAAGCTTTCACATGACTCATCTCATAATATTCAGAAATAGTGACACAATAATCTTGATAACTCTATAATATCATAATAATCAGCCATAACATTAAAACCACATGCCTAATATCACATCGAGACATCGAGACATCTTTAAAGGTGTGCTGTGGCATTTGAAACTCAGGCATTAGCAGAAGATCCTGTAAGTCCTGTAAGGTGGAGCCTCCATGAATTGGACCTTTTTGTCCAGCACATCCCAGAGATGCCTGATCAGACTGAGATCAGGGGAATTTGGAGGCCATGTCAACACCTCAAACTCTTGATTGTTCCTCAAACCGTTACTGAACTCTTTCTGCAGTGTAGCAGGATGCATTATCCTGCTGAAAGAGAACACTGACATTAGAGAGTACTGTTGCCATGAAGGGATGGACCTGGTCTGGTCTGGTGTCCAAGTAACATCCACATGAACACCAGGACCGAGAGTTTCCCAGCAGAACATTACCCAGAGCATCATTCTGCCTCTGCCTTCTTCCCATAATGCACTTTGGTTCCGTGCGTTCTTCAGGTAGTTTATATATATATATATATATATATATATATATATATATATATGTATATATATAAATAAAATTATATATATATATATATATAATTGGATTCATCAATATATATATATAACTGGATTCATCAGACCATCAGACCATCAGTGCCACGGTCTAGTTCTGATCTTCACATGTCCCTTGTAAGTGGTGGTGTACAGGGGTCCATGGGCACTCTGACTGGTCTGCAGCTATCCAGCCCCATACCCAGCAAACTTGGGTGCACTGTGTGTTCTGACATCTTTCTATCATAAGCACACACATAAGTATATATGATGACCCTATAATCTTTATCTGTTTATAGGGACATCTCCAAGTCACTGGCCAGCATTTCGGCTTTGAAATCTGGTGTTTTCTCTTCACACTACACAGAAGACATAATATTATCCTGGGGTCTGGTGAGCATCTTTATTTTCTCCTGATATGTTTAACTACAAGCTGACTGTTTTTAATGACCAAGAGGTTTTTATACGACAGTTTTACACTGAGCCACTTGCTTGGTTCCGTCGAGCGTTTCCACAGATCTCATTCAGAAAAGATCATGTTTCCTCCAGGCGCTCTAATTAACTTTCCTAGTAAATGCCAGCGTGTGTGCAATTTAGAGGATGTTGGGCTTCAGAAGCGAGCTGCATCACAGCACAGTGATGCACGTCTACCTAATAAACCGTTTTGTTTCAAGTCAACAGCGTTTTGGAACCTACTGATCCCACGACTACGAATAACAAATTAACAGCATGGCCACAGCTGCTTTAATATTACCCGCCTAGTAACCAGGTCATAAACCATCTGTTGATCTTAACAGCATGATGATAAAGAGTTATACCAGAGCTTAGCTAAACTGTCGAATCGGATTAGTCTGATTGTGTGCGTTATTTCTGTATAACAAGACAAGTCAGACAATGAAAAGTTCATATAAATGCACTCGTGTCTAAAATGTCCTTGTGTCTACAGTAACGGCTCCTACACAGGAACTTAAAATGGACGCTCAACATTAAAAAAGTAATGAACGCATTAACAAAAGGTAGTGTTTAACAAAGATATAAATATATCTTTATATATTTCTGCCATTTGATAGATGTCCCTATACAGAGCGACTTACTATTTATCTCATTTTATACAACTGAGCATTTCAGGGTTAAGGGCCTTGCTCAGGGGCCCAGCAGTGGCAGCTTCGTGGACCTGGGGTTCGAACTCGCAACCTTCCAATCAGTAGTCCAATACCTTAACCACTAAGCTGCCACACTTGAAAAAAAACCTATTACCGTCGATGTTTTTTGTTAGGAGACATTTCAATAACATGGACATGGATAAGTCGGCACTTTGTAAGTTTCCCAGCACAGGAAGATCTTCAGGACAGAGGAGTTTACGCTTTCCAGTTTCTGGGTAAAATGAAAGACATAAGGACTAAGAACAGCTTGAGTCATGTGTGTTCCATAACATTAAACCTAATATAAAACTCCAGACCGCACTTGTTATAAGAACATAATAATCATCCTGACTTAACACATGCACCATGTTAGTGAGTTTGTTTATTTGTGACTCATTAAATACTTCATTAATTAATCAGGTAATCAATTAATTAGTGTATGATGATTGATGATTCGACTGGAGACTTACGCTTGTGCATCTGACAGGAACCACCATGCCCAGGCCCATCCTCCCACCACGTAAGTCTTCTGGTCCGACCCACAACATCCACCTAGAAAACACCGGCCAGAAGCTTCAGTCAGAAAGATTTACCGAAACTACTTCTTTTGGTGGAACAAGCATAAAAAAAAGTCTCACTTATTTACCATATACAGTGGGGCAAAAAAGTATTTAGTCAGCCACCAATTGTGCAAGTTCTCCCACTTAAAAAGATGAGAGAGGCCTGTAATTTTCATCATAGGTACACTTCAACTATGAGAGACAGAATGAGAAAAAAAAATCCAGAAAATCACATTGCCTGATTTTTAAAGAATTTATTTGCAAGTTATGGTGGAAAATAAGTATTTGGTCAATAACAAAAGTTCATCTCAATACTTTGTTATATACCCTTTGTTGGCAATGACAGAGGTCAAACGTTTTCTGTAAGTCGCCACAAGGTTTTTACACACTGTTGCTGGTAGTTTGGCCCATTCCTCCATGCAGAGCTCCTCTAGAGCAGTGATGTTTTGGGGCTGTCGCTGGGCAACACGGATTTTCAACTCCCTCCAAAGATTTTCTATGGGGTTGAGATCTGGAGGCTGGCTAGGCCACTCCAGGACCTTGAAATGCTTCTTACGAAGCCACTCCTTCGTTGCCCGGGCGGTGTGTTTGGGATCATTGTCATGCTGAAAGACCCAGCCACGTTTCATCTTCAATGCCCTTGCTGATGGAAGGAGGTTTTTACTCAAAATCTCACGATACATGGCCCCATTCATTCTTTCCTTTACACGGATCAGTCGTCCTGGTCCCTTTGCAGAAAAACAGCCCCAAAGCATGATGTTTCCACCCCCATGCTTCACAGTAGGTATGGTGTTCTTTGGATGCAACTCAGCATTCTTTCTCCTCCAAACACAACAAGTTGAGTTTTTACCAAAAAGGTAAATTTTGGTTTCATCTGACCATATGACATTCTCCCAATCCTCTTCTGGATCATGCAAATGCTCTCTAGCAGACTTCAGACGGGCCCGGACATGTACTGGCTTAAGCAGGGGGACACGTCTGGCACTGCAGGATTTGAGTCCCTGGCGGCGTAGTGTGTTACTGATGGTAGCCTTTGTTACCTTGGTCCCAGCTCTCTGCAGGTCATTCACTAGGTCCCCCCGTGTGGTTCTGGGATTTTTGCTCACCGTTCTTGTGATCATTTTGACCCCACGGGGTGAGATCTTGCGTGGAGCCCCAGATCGAGGGAGATTATCAGTGGACTTGTATGTCTTCCATTTTCTAATAATCGCTCCCACAGTTGATTTCTTCACACCAAGCTGCTTACCTATTGCAGATTCAGTCTTCCCAGCCTGGTGCAGGTCTACAATTTTGTTTCTGGTGTCCTTTGACAGCTCTTTGGTCTTGGCCATAGTGGAGTTTGGAGTCTGACTGTTTGAGGTTGTGGACAAGTGTCTTTTATACTGATAACGAGTTCAAACAGGTGCCATTAATACAGGTAACGAGTGGAGGACAGAGGAACCTCTTAAAGAAGAAGTTACAGGTCTGTGAGAGCCAGAAATCTTGCTTTTTTGTAGGTGACCAAATACTTATTTTCCACCATAATTTGCAAATAAATTCTTTAAAAATCAGACAATGTGATTTTCTGGATTTTTTTTCTTATTCTGTCTCTCATAGTTGAAGTGTACCTATGATGAAAATTACAGGCCTCTCTCATCTTTTTAAGTGGGAGAACTTGCACAATTGGTGGCTGACTAAATACTTTTTTGCCCCACTGTACACATTTGTGCCTCTCGGTATGACTCTCTCTTATGGATTAATGATTGTTTTTAGTGCAGGATTTCAGGTCTCAATTTCTATGATTAATTTTATCGTTATTCAGGACAGAATTCTGATGTAACGTACGTTTTGCATGCAATATCAAATACTTACAATGTACATTAATATAACACCATGTGCAATATTTTCTCGTTCCCTAGCCCCTTTTTAGTACTTTGTATAAATTTTGTATATATATATATATATATATATATATATATATATATATATATATATATATAATAATTATTTATTTATTTATTATTTTATATATTTATATTTTATATATTTATTTATAATTTATATTTTTAATATTTACTTATTTATTTGTCCATTTATATTGTATATTTAATTTCTATTTTTGAATATATTTTGTATTTTTGAATACGTTTGCATATATATAGATTATTTAATTTTTTAAATAATATTATTTAATAAAGTTCTCATCAAACTGAAATGTTTCTTTCCGTCTGATCATTGCTTGCTAAAGTTATTAATGAACTAATTTGTCACCAAAAGATATTTTTTTAATTCCAAATGACAAAAAAATAAATGCAAATATATATATTTCGCCGATGCAGTACTCTCATTGGGCTGAAAACCTTGAAATGTACATTGTGCAGTTTTTGTAGGTGATAAGGTCAATACAGTGTTATAAAATACACATAAACTCAAGTGCACTGGACACTCAATCAAATAAACTCTATTTCTATTCCAGTGCAGTTTGAGATCACAGCTTTAGGAACTTGTAGTAAATTGTGGCAGGGTTTGGTGTAAATTTGTTGTGGCTTTCAAGTGTGTATGTATTTATTTACTCCTGCATTCGTTTTACATTAAATGACCAATGGGTCACTAAATGCATCTTCAAAATCTCACCTGTTTTTACCATAGAAGCAATTCTTGCTTTCTAAACACTCTTGTGTGTCTATATATGGTTGTATGATTTTCATTTACAGTGCATGTCAGTGATCTAAATCCATGAAGACTTGTAGATTATTGATTATCTTAGTTAACCGTTTAATTGGTTTTGATTCAGAAAAACGGAAAGGTTCAACAGTTAGCAATAACATGTACCTCCTCTAATCTATAAAGCAAAGACATCCTATTATAAAACACACGCCTCTTATCTAAGAAGACACATTTAAAAACGTTTATTTATTCATATATTATAGTCTTGGGCATTTTTAAGTAGATAGCTAAGTTTCGAGTGTCGAGAGTGTTAGCTTAGCTCGCTAATTCACAGCAGAAATGTAACGGCTAGTATGCTAGCTAACATACCTGATACAACGAGGGCTTCATTCGGTCCTACAGTCAAGCAGCTGCCCATAATCGCATGTATTAGAACGATGTACACTGCAGATAAATGGAGTGACAGCTCAGGATTATATAATTATCTCGATTTTTATCGGCGCGATAGCAGATTAAATAATTTACTGGAAGAAAGCCTTGCAACTGTACGCGCCCCGCCCTGATGCGGAAATGTTTACGTTCACAGATTGAATAATAAACACATTTGGCCACGCCCGTTGTCGCTGTCCCCGCCCAGTGCTGACTGGCCCCGCTCGTCCTCTGGTGCTAAAAAGAAGATATCTACATACGCCCTTTAGACCGTTCAAAGATATCTCTCAGATATACCTATATATAAATCACAGAAATATTATTCATACCATGACCGTACAGGTGATGCAGGGGGTCGCATCCCATTCTCAAGCTCAAGGCCCCCAGGGCTTGATCCTGAACTCAGGTGTCTGTCTGTGGCTGTTCTCTCCATGTCTGTGTGGGTTTTCTCATACCTCCGAGAAACATGGGAATAACTGATGAGCTAAACAAGGTGTGAATGAGTGTATGAAGTTGTGTGCATGGTGTCTCATTCAGTATGTATTCCTGCCTCATGCCTAAGCTCGTGCCCGGTGGGTGCATGCAATTGGAAGGCTTTCTTCCTGGGATAGGCACAAGCCAGACTAGGATAAAGAAAGCAGCTACTAAAAGTGAGTGAGTGACTGAGTGAATCGTACAAATATGAATAAGAAAAGAGATGTTTGCACTTTGTATACAGACATGTCTATAGTATATTCACTGAACAGATTCTGCATGAACTATTTCCTTATACCCGGTATAATTTAGCATCCTTAAAACAAGCATGGTCAGAGCATGGTATGGACTTCATACTCAAAATGAGACCCGATACATCTAGCATCTAGACCCGATACGTCTAGGGTCAGTGGTTTTAATGTATGTTTGAATGATATTACGGAGGTGAAGGTCATTCTAACATACAGTAGTGGTCTAAGTTGTGGTTCAAGGCTGAGTTGTTGATCGGCAGATCAGGGTTCAAGCTCCAGCACCACCAAGCTCCACTGTTGGGCAATTGAGCAAGGCCTTTAAACCCCACCCTCACTCTGCTCCAGGGGTGCTGCATTATAGCTGCTCCTGTGCTCTAACCCCAACTTCCTCAGCTAGGGTATGTGAAAAAAAGAATTCCACTCTGCTGTAATGCATGTTTGGTGATAAAGGCTTCATGCCTTCAGTTCTACTATGAAAGTGTTTTGTATTATTGTCTTGTTACATTTTCTCTATGAATTTGCAGACAGAATGTTTCTGTAGACTTCTGAATTCGTTCTGCTGCTGCCATCATGAGATACATCATCAATAAATATTACTGAGCCATGCAAGTGCAGCCATGACACTACCTCCAACGTGCTTATCGATGAGTTCATATTTTTTGGTTCATGACCAGATCCTTTGTTTCTCCAGACTTTGGTCTTTCCACACTTTGGTAGAGGTTAATTTTGTTTCCAGAACTTTTGTGGAGCATATCGTTTAACCCATATTGATGCAAATACCAGGAAATGTGAAAGCTGAAATTCTCACATCCTCATAGTCATCATTTGATCTCAAACTCATGTGTCTTCAGTGTATAGCAAAAAAGAAAACATCTGGCCTTGCTGTTCCAATACTTTTGGAGGGGAACATGAAAACTTTTCAAATTGTTTGGCCACTTTGACTAATTTTCTTTGGGAATCCTACATACGATATTTTGGAGGAAGAGCTCCATGAGTGCAATCGATATTATGGAGGATGAGCTGCATGGGTGCAGTGGACACTGTGGAGGATGAGCTGCATGGGTGCAGTGGACATTGAAGAGGATGAGCTGCATGAGTGCAGAGTGGACATTGTAGAGGATGAGCTGCATGAGTGCAGAGTGGACAATGTAGAGGATGAGCTCCGACCGAGTGTCAGCGCTTTGTGTGTGTGAGCAGCTCTTTCTGCACTCACAGAAGAAGATGCGTGGGAAAACTGTAATGCGCATGCGCATGGTGCGGCTACACTCAGCGACTAAACGACGCTTCACTAAGGGAACTAAGAGCGCTGGACAAAGCCACAAAATGCGGTTTTGAGACCCAAACATCGCATATAACGCTGGAGAGTAAGTTTTATCTTATTAGCAGTTCATTCTGAGTTTTTGAGATGTATTTGGACTATAAGACGTGAGTACTAAACCAACACAGGGCAGCACAAAGAAGACTGGAATAGCTGTTAGATTTGAGCGTTATTTTTTCTCCTACCTGTTTTCTGACTAATCTAATTTCACGGGCCAGGATTGGCTAGTTCGATCATGCCCTTTGCGCAATGATTGGACGAATGCGTATGCGCTTAAGCTGCTAGCCAATCGGGGCGCAGAAGGTGGGTTTTGTCCTAATACGCGTGGGGAAAATAATGCTAGCTGGAAAGATAGCCAGGAATTTCTAGCTAACAAAGTCCTAGCGTTGGGCTCAACCATGGTGTACTGGAGACAAACCTGGCATTGATCAGGATAATATGGAGTACAAACTAGCAGAAGGTGTCCAGTAACACGTACTGCTGATATAAGATGTCGAAGTCCGTCTGCTTGTTAAGCTAATTTTCCAGACCTAGCAAAGCCCAAGTTTGCTTTGCTAGCCCGCACACAGGTTATCCAGTGCTGGCTAGCTAATGGCCTGTACAGAGTAGCTGTACCCGACCAACTAACATTAACTTTCCCATTAATTAGCTGACAGGTTTGTTCCATTCCTACCCCTACCTCTGTCCTCTATGGGTATAATAGTGTTGACTTAATATCATTCTGGTTTGCTTGGCTTGAGCTCAGTCACTTATCTGACCTCGGATTAGTGTAACTAATTTAACATCTCTTACACACACATCTGTGAATAGCTAGCCTAGTTAATCATTTAAGGCAACCTCCATTTTTGATATAATACTGAAAGGTCTTGTCAGTATCCAGCTGACTTTATAGGATGCAAATAAGTTAGCAATGAGGAGGCACCAATCCCATTTTTCCATTTTCAGTATGATATTGATATCAGCTCTGAGTAATGACCGATACCTGATACAGATCTCACAGCCACTGAGATGACTTTCTGCAAGTCATGTGAGACATCAGAGGTGTGATGTGACGTGCTTTAACACAAGTCATGTCCTGTGTTCTGTCTCGCGTCAGACAAAATGTTCACAGCGTAAACACGTCAGTGTGAGTGGATCAGGAAAAAAAGCCAAATCGGATGTGTCTCAATATCAGACCAGTGCGCAATTGTTGTGTGATAGATTGGTGTATATACTGTATATCCCACCGAGCTTTAAATCTATTGCATTTGAAAGCATGAGGTAATGGTTTAACATCACACAGTGGTCTGCCTATGCGAGACTAATCATGTTCTTGAAAGATTCATGTCTGTGGCTTAAAATGGAGGATAAGCTCAGGGTGGAGGAATCAGCTGGAGATCATGAGGCCTGTGTTCCCGCTGCAGCGTCTCCTGCCATTCTTACTGGAGAATGACGCACACTGCAGGGTGTGCGCTGCGGGCCCTGACACCAGCTGCTTCACAGAACTATTTATAAAGGTCATGGAGAAATGCATGGTGAGGCAGTTTGAAGGCCATTTTAGCTCCTGATCTGGAGTGATGTTTAGGGCTGGAAGCTGATAACCTGTGGAGGTTATCAGAGACTGAATACAGTGTGGCTATCAGACGTGATAAGCTATCGGATTGTTCCTGTTTGACGTGTGTATGCAGTACATAGCTATTTTGATTTGCATCAATCATAGTTTTACAGGAGAAGGTTACCAGGGACATGTTGTTACACAGATCATATGCACTTAATGAATAGAACGAGAGTTTGATTTTTTTTTTTTTTTAATGGATAAAAGTGGTGCTTTTTGACTTCTTTGTGATTTGTGTTTCGTTCAAATTCAACAGGCTGGATTTTATGATGAATCATTATTATGTGCTTTTATCGATCTGACACCTGTTTCCTCACCTTTGGTTTTAAATAGTAAGGTACATTAACTTTCTTTTTCTGCTTCTGTGTCATCTATTAGTGTAATAAGGAGTGTGTGACCGCTGAATTAATGCCTGTGTGACATGCTGGCCTGTCTGCCGGTATCAGTACCCTCTCTCCAGCTTCTCACCCACACGCAGATGAACACTGGACTTCAGAAATGTAAGTACCTTTTTGACTCAACAGAATCCTCTTTTAGAACCACAACATCAGTTTCCTCATGATGCTGGTTGAGTCGCTTGTTGTAGACCAGAAACAAGCTACTGCAGAACAGCAGGGATGTAATTCTATAGCCTCACAGAAATTAGGTAATTTTGGTAAAAAGGGAATAAACAAGACAAAGATGTGTTTGGAGGAAGTCTTTACATGGTAATGGAATAGACAATCAATCTACAGTTTTACAATAACAGGCCCACAATCTATTGCAATTAAATGAATGCTGAAAGCTTACATTTTAGATGGAAAAAGGTTTTTGAGATCACATCAACACTTTCTATATGGTCTTTATGTAAATGTTTACTTTTTTTTTAATTAAATAGGAAAACTAAGCATTAAAAAAACAAAAAACAAATTCACAAAATAGTTGAATGATGTTAGTTTTCTATTCGCTACTCTGCCACCTTTTCCACGTTTCCTAGGGGACACTACACAGAAGATGCGATCTGCACAGTATCCCACGCCAGCAGAGTTGGATGCCTATGCTAAGAAAGTCGCAAACAACCCGCTGACTATAAAAATCTTTCCCAGTAACGTGAAAGTACCTCAGAGGAAGCACCTGCGTCGTACAGTGAACGGTCTCGATACCTCTAGCCAGCGCTACAGCCCCTACCCTATTCAGGTCAGCACCAGGACTGGCCTTCTGGCCATTGTCAAACTCCCTGTTAAAAGAATCCTGGAGCATCCTCAAGTCCGCTTCCTCCCCGAGATTGCCATGAACCCACAGAATGGACCCTACGGCACTCCAAGCACTTTAAACCTGCCTCAGACTCTTCCGTGTATGCAGGCTCTCTCCCAGCCACAGCTTTTGGCTCAGAAGAACATCCCCCATTCTCAGAGTTTGCAGACTCAGAAGAACCTCTTTCATTCTCAGAGCATGCAAAGCCAGAAGAACCATTCACGTTCTCAGAGCTTGCAACCTCAGCAGGCCCTTCCACACCCCCAGAGCATGCAGGAACAGAAGGCCATGCCTCACCCTCCACGTTTACTACAGCAGCAAAGCCTGACTCATCAGCAAGCTGTCCATCCTGGTCTACCAAGACAACAGACTGTGCAACAACATGCTCTCAACCATCCACATGTTCTCATGCAGCAGCAGCAATCAGGTCCTCAGAACCTCCATCACCTGCCCGAAATGCCTCAGTCGGCTGGCCTGCAGAACTCCCACAGTTTCCCCCATTCTCAGCCCATTCCTCAAACCCCCGGGCCAGGCCTTCCGGCGCCAAGCAGTGCCATGCCTGGTGCCAAGCTCCCTGACGCAGACGCCCCACCCAATGTAACTGTGTCTACCTCAACCATCCCTCTGTCTATGGCAGCCAGCTTGCATCAAAAGCAGCCCAGTGACCTGAGCAGCATCGTTCACCAGATCAGCCGCTTCTGCCAGGCACGAGCCAGCACCAGTGCCACATCGGTGTGCGAAGGCCAGATCGCCAACCCGAGCCCCATCAGCCGTAACCTGTTGATTGACGCCAGTTCTCGCGTGTGTGCTCACAACCCTCTGCCCTCCTGTGCTCTCGCCAGCACCGCTGACAAAGCTGCTCTGACGTTGCCCAATATGGCTCCCATGAACATGAGACATGCTTATCACGATATGAAACAGCAGCCGGCTCAGCCCCACTTGCCACAGCAGCACCCCTGGAATCAGCAGCTGTCTCACCTCCAGTCGCTCTCAGATGGTTCTCAGCAAGGGAAGAATCCAGCCAGAGATGGCACAGCAGGGCCTGGCTTTCCAAGCAAGAATATGAGCTATGCTCAGGATGTGTGTATGGGCCAGACATTCAATCTGAAGCCCCCCGTAGACAAGCCCACACCTTCACCACCAGTCACTGCCATGTCCGGAGCTGTGAATTACAGCAACGGCCATTACGTGCAGCCTCCGTGGAATGGCATCTTGCCTACACCCAACAGTGATGGCTCAGGGTCTCAAGAGCTGGGTGTTCCTTTCCACACAGGCATGTCGGCGGCATCCATGGAAAACAGGACTCGAGCAGGCAACACGGGCCAGATGAACCTGATGCCACCCATGGAGTACGTGGGTGGAGATTATCAGGCGCCGTGCTTTCGAGAGCAGAACACGGGCATGATGGTGAAGATGAGCAGGGCTCAAGATTCAAACGATAGTCGCAATGTGCACATTCACCACCCAGGGTACAGATGAGTAATGGTCTGCTTAGGCGAGTCATCCTTCAGTGTTAGACTCGGTATAAGAAACACATCTCTGCTCCTCCTTCTTTTCTTTCCAGTCTTGCAAGTGATTTACTGTACGTTTTCCCAAATACGTACACAATCCCCGATTTAACTGTGTGCAAGGTTTCAAATGGCTCTTTTTGTGTAGATTAGATTATGAATCAGTCTATGGGGGGGAAATCTATCTAGAAATCTGTGTAAATCCAATACTGTATTTATTTGCTGTCACTGCTGTTAAAAGCAACATCTTTTTGTATATTTTTTTTTCCCCTTCAGTTTCTGTTCTACACATTCATCTAGACCTCGTCGATCAATGCAGTAGCTGCCAGATGTGCGACATGCTGTATTTCCTCCAGTTTATTTTTGGTGTAGTTTACTTGATTTTCATTAGAAGTGCTAATACTGATGGGCCACACACCCAGCTTACTGAAGGAATTATAGAGGTGCCATGTTTCGAAAATGTGAGACTGTTTCTTCTGTGCTGTGCTCTGGCGTTTCTGGCACAGGGATCAGATGTTCCCTTTCAATGTTTACATGTTAATTTGCACTTGTAACTTTGAATCCGTAAAAAGTGCAAATCGACTCTGGGTTATGCACCTACGACAAGACTGTTTCTTGAGGCTGATGTTCATAAATCGGCCTCAAGACTCTGATTGGACTGTTACTGTAAGGCTTTCTCAGTGTGAAATATTTCCTTTTTATTGTGTCCCCCCCCCACCCCACCCCACCCCACCCCCATGTCGGTGTTGGCTTTTCACTCGATGCCATGAGGTTTAGTTATATCGTCCGTCTGTCCTGAAGTAGACACACCCCGGGATCCCTGGAATTTATTTTAAACCTCAGCACCTGGTGCGTAGTTTGGTATTTTTGTGTTATTTGTGTTGTTTTTTAAAAAACAAAAACAAAAAAAAAACTTGTTTCTTCGATGTTCAGGGTATGTGAACCTGATCAGGATCTGCTTCTCCCTTTCAAAACCCATTGAAGTATGTATGCGTGGGACAGAGCAAGGTGATCAACCTGATGTTTAATACATGTCCACCCCAGGCTAGGCCTTTTTGAAACCTTTCCATTTCATGGTCATTTTTCAGTCTTGTCCAGGGAAAATCCTTACTTGAGCATTAACGGATCACTTGCAAATTTTATGGCAATATAACCGAGAACCACAGGCTAAACCGGACGTGATATGAACACTAGCCTCATTGCTGTACTACTGTAATTGAGGGCTGTGATGAGCCTAGTGTGAATGTGGTGATGCTGCGTGTTTGCTCCATCAGTAGCTCCATTTCTCTCTCTCTCTCGTTTATCAGCAGCTAATGATCCTTAAATATAACCAAGTTATCATATTTGTCGTTTTTGAAGATGACTCAACTCGGGTACCATCTGGTTCTTCGACCTGAAGAGTACTACTACTGAAGATTATTTTCAGAACTAGAAAAGTCAATTAATATTCTAGGGGGAAAAAAAAAAAAAAAACTACAGCAGGTCGCAGTTAACATAATGTAAAGTCAATCGGGTCGACTCGCTTCGAGCGGCGTCCGCTGCTTTTGGGAATAGTCTTGTATGCCGAGTGCCTCCCTTTCTCAGGTCTACTGGTGCCTCCTTGCTCGTCATCTTCCCACTTCATGCACACTACACTGTCTGTTCATGTGCGTCTCTTGTTTTTCAGCGACTGTACGTCTGAGAGCGGGCCATCTCCTAGCCGAGCGCAGGTATTTTTACACTGCACCCAGGCTTTGGTGTAACTGACGGAGCAAACACTGAGCAGTCTGAAGGTGACATGAATGACATGCAGTATGTTAGCCTCACTGGTTACCCCTTAAGAGCCTTAAGTATTTCTTCCTTGGTTTGTCTTTGATAACAGGCATAGTGAAGAAGATTATTCACTTAAGCCGAATTATTATTATTATTATTGTTTTAATGCAAAAAGCCCTATTTTTTTTAAGAAGCTTCCTAAGATGAGAATTAACGTTTTTTTTGTATTTAGCGACTTGACTGTGTATAGCTGTAACAGTCGTCATTTTGCATTCAGACCAAAATCATTTCCTTTCCACGGCTAGATAATTTATTGTATCGGATTTATTGCAGCACATTTCAAAGTCCAAGGTCTCTCTCGCAGTCATTTGCCAACAGCAGCTAAATGATGCATGCTGAAAGAAAACAAAAAACACCAAGCTTTTTGGATCGCAGTTACACAGCCTACACTTGTGTTGGTTAATTGTGAAAAGATGAACTAATTCCCGGCTGTTATCGTTACACCGTTTTGTTTTGTTTTTTTCCCCCTCCCCAAGAAGCTGCTATTTCGATTCTATCCACGCATTACATCCGAGTGATTTGAGAGCAATTTCTGCTCCGCTTTTTACAATGCAACATTGTTAATGGATAAGCGAACGAATACATTTGCTCGTCACCTGCTTGCCATAATTAAGACATCGTAACGCTTCAAGGTTCGATTTGACACAATCTTTATTTCATGTGTTGTTACAGCTCAGCTCCAGGGCACATAGTCAGGCTGCTCTTTGTAAAAGTTCCTGTTTCCATGTGAAGTGCCTACACTGGGCGGATGTGGACTGCGCGTATATGTGACTGCCTGGGGGTATAAATAAATAGGAAACGTCCTGGCTACAACCGTGCACACTACAAAGACCCGGTGCACCGTTCACGAGTGGGGGACCAAACTGCGTAAAACTACTGATGGGAATAACGCTGCATGTGCCGCCTCGGGCATAAACCTATTTCAATTGAAATTTGAATATTTGCTGCTGAATCTTTAGTCTAGGTGGGTAAACCTACGCTGCTGAACTTCTAGTGCCCTAGAGACCTCCTACGGAGCACTTCAGAACGTTCTTTATATCTTTATAGAGCACATGTACTCTAAACAGTACATAATGACGGTTTTGTTTTTGTTCCTTTAAGTTTAGGACTCATGCCAAGGGCGTTCATCTTGTTCTACCAAAGAACAAAATGTCGCACGAATGGTAGCAGTGTGCAACTTCAAATCTGTCATTCCAGATGCCCGTGTTTTTCAGGAATAATGTGTTGCACAAACATTCCCCTCTAACCAAAATAAAGGTTGACTTGCATTTGAAAAGCAAACGTCTTTTTATGTGTGTGTGTGTGTGTCCTGGTGTGGTGGTGATTTTTCTTTTTTTTTTTTTTTTTACGGAACGTGACCGGAGATGCAAACTTTTCAAGTTTTCAGCCGAACGACTCCATTTTAACGCGGAATCCATCCGTACGAGTGCGGTCACACCTCACCTACACTGCGTATGATTAAACAAAGCGAGGGAAAAAAAAAACTCAAATAAAAGGGGTTCGAGGAATATGTAAAGATGTCAATTCACTCTTTCGTTCATCAACGTTTGCCAAGTGAGAGCAGAAGAACTGCGGCACGGTCGGTTGCAACGAGAAGGGCTTGAAGAATTGACCCAGCTCCAGAAAGCTCAGCTCCGAAGGATGAGACGGAAACCGACACGTGGTCAAATTGCGGAGAAGATGAAGGATATTCACTCACGTCGATATGAATATAGTGATGCATTTTCGCAGTGCAGATCGTACGCATATAATACCTGGAATAAACACCAAAGTTCAGTATTAAAGTGCACATGAGCTGTTATTGCTTCCATCTTCACATAAGTACATTATTGCATGGCTAATTATTTTGCATAGTGATCACAAAGGTCCTTAAAGTGACTGGAAGTCCTTAATGTACATGGAGCAACGATGGTCAGTGGAACAGATGCAGTCTGTCTGGAGTTTATAGCCACCGTCCGTTAAAAAAAAGTCGACGGTTATGATAGCAAGCAGTGCTATCTGTCAGGCACTTGAATTGTCTTTGGGTAAATCCGTTATTCCTGGCGTGTGTTGATCACATGTCGGATCTGTGAGTTGTTCCAGCTCTGATGGCTGTTTCACAGCCTCCTCCGATATGTCTGGACTTTCTCTGTTGTTGTTTCCATTCCTGGGAAAAGTGCAGAGTAAACAGTGATGGAACAGACAGCTCAAACGCAGAACGACAAGCAAATCACAGACAAGGAATAAAACGCTGTTATAAGAAAATAATTGATGATTTGTTTGGTGTCTAATTTAATCTAATTTATTCCTGTTATCCAACAGCAACTTGAAATGATATAGCACAGGTGATAGATTTAAGACTACATGGGAAGCCTGGCTATTAAAATGCAGAATTGAAACAAATATCTTTAAAGCTACATTTCTAGAATATTCTCTCTGTCTCTCTCTCTCTGTCTCACTCTGTCACTGCGTCTCTCTTTCTCGGTCTCTTTCTCGGTCTCTCTCTCACTCTCTCTGTCCGTCACTCTCTTTCTCTCTCTGTTTCTCTCTGTCTATCTATCTATCTATCTATCTATCTGTTGCTCTCTCTCTCTCTTTCTGTCTGTCTGTCTCTCTATCTAGCTATCTCTGTCTGTCTCTCTCTGTCTCTCTCTGTCTGTCTGTCTCTCTATCTAGCTATCTCTCTACTCTCTCTGTCTCTCGCTTCTCTCTGTTGCTCTCTCTCTATCTTTCTGTTTCTCTCTGTCTGTATCTATCTATCTATCTATCTATCTATCTATCTATCTATCTATCTATCTATCTATCTATCTATCTCTCTCTCTCTGTTTCTCTGTCTGTCTATCTATCTATCTATCTGTTGCTCTCTCTCTCTCTTTGTCTGTCTGTCTCTCTATCTAGCTATCTCTGTCTGTCTCTCTCGGTCTGTCTCTCTCTCTATCTAGCTATCTCTCTCTCTCTGTCTCTCGTTCTCTCTGTTGCTCTCTCTCTATCTTTCTGTTTCTGTCTGTCTGTCTCTATCTTGTTTCTCTCTCTGTCTGTATCTATCTATCTATCTATCTATCTATCTATCTATCTATCTATCTATCTATCTATCTATCTCTTTTTGTCTGTCTGTCTCTCTCTGTCACGCTCTCTCTCTCTCTGTCTCTATCTTTCTGTTTCTGTCTGTCTATGTCTGTCTCTCTGTCTGTTGCTCTCTCTGTTTCTATCTTTGTTTATCTGTCTGTCTATCTCTGTCTGTCTCTCTTTCTCGGTCTCTGTGTCTCTCTCTGTCTCTCAGTTTAGTTCTGTTCATCAGCTCTTCAGTCTGTCAATTTACTGAGAAATCAGAAACTTGTCTGTCCTGAAGATTTTCTTCTGCTGGAAAACTTAACGAAACATCATAACCGTGATGACACCCGAGCCACCAGCCATAAATATCGAAGCTTTTTAAAATGAATTTTTTTTTATGTTGAGTCTCCAAACCTCAGCTTGTTACAGAGAAACAAGAAAGTCCTTGTCTTGATGAGTCTCACACAGAGGAAACGACGAGCACATCTTACAAACATCTTCACCATATCAACAATTTTACATTTTTCCTTAAACAGCAGCATGTTTTAATCAAAGCTATGCAGTGGTTCTCAAAGTGATGTCCCTGTGGACCAGCAGACATGTTGTTTTGTTTGTTTCAGTGATGGAAATCACAATCCAGCCACATTTAAGCTATATTTATTAACAGTTTATTAGTTTGGCCAAATCCAAATGAAGATGAATAATGCCAGTCTGGACATTAGGTCTGCGGAAATATCAGGAACGAAAGGCTTTATAGCTCCAAGAAGTAGCCACAATATTAAGTAGGCATTAAGTAGTCAGACAGCTGGCCCCTTAAATAAATAGGTACTGACTGGTGTATATACAAGATGCATTTCACGAGGCGTTTGAGAACCCCTGTAGCTGTAATTACTATCATTTTTATACACACAGATGCAGAATTACTTTTGGGCTGGTGTTTTTTGCGTAGCATACTTATTATCCGTTTCAAATTTCCTCTCTCTGTACAGGGTGCTTTTCTTCATCATGTAGAGAAGGACCATGTCACAGAAAAACGCCCCCTGTAGGAGAAAAAAACAAAAGAAACCTCACATGATATTATCCAGGCGCTTTTATTTCAAGTGACTTCTTAGTGAGGAGAAACACAATTGAGAGTCGAGAGGGATTTGTCCAGAAGCTCTAGCATGGAGCGTTAAGTGTAACTGGTTATCTTAGCAGTAACTCTTGGATTTTTATGTTAGTGATTTTTATTGGTTACTTTTTAAGACTACGACTTTAGAACTTGCTTTAAAAACACATACAGGGCATGGACAATGAAACTGGCCAATATACAGTATACTGGAGGATGTATGCCCATGGCAGTAAGAGCAGAGTGTGAAGCAGAGCAATAGAACAGCTGAACATAAAATACTGCAATCCACACAACATTATCAGGGCGCAAAAGAGGACAAATCGATGGGTGGGGTCTCGCTTTGGGGCATCAGGACAGGAAGACGGCATAACCAACCACGAAGAACCAACTACATATAACAGAAAACACAAATTCAATCGCAGCTGCACAACTCGGTGCGGAATTAAAGCCACACCTCAACTCTCCTGCTCAGAGCTCCACAGGGGCAATATTCATCATCAGGCTGCTATAGCCAAATCTTTGGTCACTTGTGCCAATGCCAAACATCAGTTTCAATGGTGCAGCAGCAGAAATCTTGGACAATATGAAACATGTATTGTTCTCTAATGAGTCCATCTTCACTGTTACAATGTGGAGAAGCCCCAAAGAAGCTCACCACCCTTCTGCATGCCAGACTGAAGCATGAAGGTGGATCAGTGGTGTTTTTTGGGCTGCAATATCATGGCATTCCCTAGGCCCAATACTTGACAACCACTGTCAACGACTACCAAACAATTCTGGAGGACTATGTGTTCACCCTATGGTTCAAACACTGTACCCTGAAGGTGGTGCCATGTATCAGGATGATAATACAGGAATACACACAGCGAGACTGGTGACAGAGTGGTCTAATGAACATGAAAGTCACGTTGAACATCTCCCATGTCCTGCACAGTCACCAGATCTGAATATTATTCAGACACTTTGGGATGTTTTGGAGGAACGAGTCAGGAAATGTTTTCCTCCATCAGCATCATATAGTGACCTGGTCACTGTCCTGCGAGAGGAATGGCTCGAAATCTCTCTAGCCACTGTGCAGGTATCGGTCAATCCTACGACTATTTAATCCTACACCTTACACCATAAATCATTATGGCTAAAAGCAGGTGATTCAGTTTTGTTGTCCATCCCCTTGGAAGTTCAAAATACACAAATACAAAAAAAAATCTTTCAAATCTATGTATAAACTGACAGCAAATAATCAGTACATTTACAAAGAGCTAAAAACGAAGACAGAACATGCTAAACAACTTGTCGGACAGTTTCGTTTGTGAATACTTACAGCACCCATTAATGCAAGCCCCGAGCCTATGTTTATGATTGTAGGAATTATATTGAACTTTCCAGCCTGAAAAAAAGACAGAATGTGTTAAGTTAAAAAGTAAACAGCAACTGAACGGCTTTAAGTACGAATACCAGAGACCAGCACGGATTTACTGTAGGCGAGGTAAGAATTTCTGCCGCGTACTTTGCCATGAACCAGGATGTCAAGGCGAATCCCAAACACCTTAAAAAGTGTCCTGGACATCTGTCCATCAGCATTTTTAAAATATCGTGCATATCTGAAAGAGACAGCTGTTAAAAGGAGGGGAACCTGGGCACAGGAGGGTTCTCACAAGGTCAGATTTTGTAGCGTTGCGTATGAAAAAACAACATTTACCTGAAGTTGTACCCTGATGAGATTGCACGGGCTGTAGTTTTCACATCCAGGCGAGTGAAACTGTATCTCGGGTGACACGCTGAATAACCTTTATCCAGGTCACAGTGCCACTCTATTAGGATTCCTATCGTTCCTCCCTATAAAGGAGAACGACACTGAACTCGTAGCATTTTCATAAAGAAGCCTAGTTTACATTTAATCTAATTTACATCAAGCTAGCCAGAAAAGTCATTATATATATATATATATATATATATATATATATATTGGAGGAATGGGCCAAACTACCAGCAACAGTGTGTAAAAACCTTGTGGCCACTTACAGAAAACGTTTGACCTCTGTCATTGCCAACAAAGGGTATATAACAAAGTATTAAGATGAACTTTTGTTATTGACCAAATACTTATTTTCCACCTTAACTTGCAAATAAATTCTTTAAAAATCAGGCAATGTGATTTTCTGGATTTTTTTTTTCTCATTCTGTCTCTCATAGTTGAAGTGTACCTATGATGAAAATTACAGGCCTCTCTCATCTTTTTAAGTGGGAGAACTTGCACAATTGGTGGCTGACTAAATACTTTTTTGCCCCACTGTGTATATATATATATATATATATATATATAGATATATAGATATATAGATAGATAGATAGATAGATAGATATATATATATATATATATATATATAGATAGATAGATAGATAGATAGATAGATTTATACAGCTGAGCAATTGAGGGTTAAGGGCCTTGCTCAAGGGCCCCAACAGTGGCAGCTTGGTGGACATGGGATTCGAACTCATGACCACGTGATCAGTAGTCCATCACCTTAACCAGAGAGTTTGTCTGTAACACAACAGCTTGATTAAACGTCTCTTTTGTTTGAGGCTTTTATTAGGTTAGCAATGAGCTTCCCAGCTAACTGGGAATTGAATCTTTTGGTTAAACATTCATTCATTCATTCATTGTCTGTACCGCTTATCCGATCTACTCTCGGGTCACGGAGAGCCTGTGCCTATCTCAGGCGTCATCAGGCATCAAGGCAGGATACACCCTGGACGGAGTGCCAACCCATCGCAGGTCACACACACACACACACACTCTCATTCACTCACATAATCACACACTATGGACAATTTAGAGATGCCAATCAACCTACAATGCATGTCTTTGGACCGGGGGAGGAAACCGGAGTACCCGGAGGAAACCCCCGAGGCACGGGGAGAACATGCAAACTCCACAAACACATGGCGGAGGCGGGAATCAAACCCCCAAACCTGGAGGTGTGAGGCAAACGTGCCCCTGCAGTGCATATAATTATCACTGATTAGTAGCTTTCAAAGTTTTGTGTTTAATAATCAGTTGTCATACTCACCAGTACGGCCATATCCCGAAAATCATGTCGAGATCTCTGGACTATATCACTGAGCCGGAATATGGGGCAGTAAGGATGAGTGAGCTCATCGTATAAACATTTCTTCAGATATGTGTCATCTGCCGTCTCCAAAACATTTGACCTGAGGGCAGAATTTGTCATTTTTAACCAAACATAGTGACAGTGTGCTTGACTTAGAATAAGAGATAACAGTGTAATGTTTCCCATCATAGTTAGATCCATTGGAGGGGGAAATGTGTTATAATCATTTAACAGTATTGATGTTTGTCTTTCTGAAGATATTCTTAAAGCTTCTCTGCGGAACTGAGGATTTTCTAGAACCACTATGAGAAAGCTAGAACTGGTAGCCATCCAGTATTCCCCTCCAGAGGGACTCCTTTCAAGACTGTAGCATCATCTGATCTTGGAAAAATTAAAATATATATACACACTGATCAGGCATAACATTATGACCACCTGCCTAATATTGTGTTGGTCCCCCTTTTGCTGCCAAAACAGCCCTGACCTGTCATGCACTGTGTATTCTGACACCTTTCTATCAGAACCAGCATTAACTTCTTCAGCAACAGTAGGTCGTCTGTTAGATCGGATCACACGGGCCAGCCTTCTCTCCCCACGTGGATCAATGAAACTTGGCTGCCCATGACCCTGTCGCCGGTTCACCACTCTTCCTTCCTTGGACCACTTTTGATAGATACTGACCACTGCAGACCAGGAACACCCCACAAGAGCTGCAGTTTTGGAGATGCTCTGATCCAGTGGTCTAGCCATCACAATTTGGCACTTTTGGTCAAACTCACTCAAATCCTTACACTTGTCCATTTTTCCTGCTTCTAACACATCAACTTTGAGGACAAAATGTTCACTTGCTGCCTAATATATCCCACCCATAATGTTATGCCTGATCGGTGTATTCTTAAGAGAAGCAGAAGCGTGACACATAGCGGGTGTGTCTCAATCAGCTCCCTAGCTGGTGAATCAGTACATTGTGTTCACATGTTCAGGCACTGAAAAGGACCCTGACTCACTACACATCAGGACACAGAAGACAGTGACATTTTACTTTCCTCTTCATTCACTATACAAACCCACACATATCAAATATTTACATCATATGGAGGATGTGGTAGCCTTTTTGCTTTCTGGGCCCTTGAGCAAGGCCCTTAACCCACAATTGCTCAGTTGTATAAAATGAGAAACTGTAAGTCGCTCTGGACAAGGCCGTCTGCCAAATGCCAGAAATGTAAATGTCAGCATGATCACATGTGCTTCTGTCATGGTGCTTCAAGCAGGATTGTAGTCTAGCTACAACATACATAAAACATATGTACACAAACTTAAGTAATCATTTAAGAGCTACAAAAATGATAACAAGCTACTTGCGTTTGTAGATGGAGTTGGCTGAGAGTTTGTGCACCTGTTTTCAACCTGAAAGGCTTCGGAAAATACGACGTCCAGATTTGTAGTAAGGGAACATAGCGAGCATCGATGCTCCCTGGTTCTTTTACAGTGCATTGTGGGTTTTATTTAAGGAGCGAACATTCCCATTCTGGAAGGATTTTGCGCTTAAATGTCCGACTCCCTGATCAGTGCCCTTACTAGTGAACTAGTACGCTGATTGAGACACACCCTCTGTTCACTACACACATTTTCAGACAGAATTTTGTTTTTCTTCGTATTTTTGCAGTTCATCACCTTTGTGTCATGATTAAAGGTTAAAACCAGAAATGACTTACTTGGAGAAGTCAAACAGAGGGAATCTGATGAAGTTCTTGATGTATATGGTGAAGTTTTCAGCTTTTCCTAACAAAGGCACGCTAACAAGACAAAAAATATATATATATACAGCGAAATGTAAACAACAAACATCATAGCTTTGTGTACGATCATAAGAAGATGAATTTTAGCCACTTATCAAAACTATCAGACGAAGCTTAAAGGTTTGTTTCTCAGGAATATTTTCTGCTTGCAAAACATGAAAGCCTTTAACTGCACTGAACTCCTGCTTTGCCTCGTCTATCAGGCACAAATAAATACGCCACTTTTAATGAGGACAATTCTTCATTTTGTCATAATCCGTGTAAGCACCGTGTTCTCCAAGCCTGTGATATGCTGTTAAAGTGTTACTCTTACTCTGGTCGGCCGCTCCGTTCGATGGGGCACCAGCCGTATATTTCACAGGTACCTGTAGAGTTCCTGTCTTTCTTTAAGCAGCGTCCTGTCTTAATTCCTGACGGGAGCAAATCAAACCAGAATGCTAATTATTAATGCTAATTATTAATGAGCAGATTCGTTTGAATCTCTGGAGTTGTACACACCATGGCCAGCTATGACAGTGTCTCCTTCTGGGCAGTCTTCATTCCCTTGGCAATGACCGTCGAGCACTTTTACATTCTACGAAAAAAAAAGTGCACTTGATTCATTCAGAATATACATTAGCTGATGTAGAGCTACCATCTGGCACACATAGAGCGAAAGGCATTATCGCTGGCGGGGGTTTTATTGTCCGACACCTCGGCATTCGAGAAGGTTTACATGCCCTAATAAACAACATGACTTAAAACGAGACTGTGACTGTGACCATATGAGGCAATGTGAGAGGCTTCCCATCGGTGAGGCTATTACTGACTGGCTTTCTGGATGTATCTTGAGTGAAAACATTGCACGGTGAGTCATTTAAGACCTGAAGACCTTCAGTTTCTTTCGGTGTCAAGCAGGAGATGAGAGAAAGAAAACAACAATTAAACATTGTGTCTAAGTGGCACAATCAAGGGCAAGGAGTGTTTGCAGCGACAAAACAACGGTCAGAAAACAACGTGCACTTTATGTATAATTGATACTGACACAAAAGC
Organism: Hemibagrus guttatus; assembly: GCA_033459395.1. NCBI lineage: Eukaryota > Metazoa > Chordata > Actinopteri > Siluriformes > Bagridae > Hemibagrus > Hemibagrus guttatus. The sequence continues at coordinate 3,662,912 of JAUCMX010000011.1, forward strand.
AACCGTTGCTAGATGTTAAACCTGACACCAGCAACACCATGCTGAGGTTCTCTACTCATAATAACTTGGACTCTAAAAAAAATATCTTAATGTCATGCTAATCAAACGGTCAGTAGATGATGTAATCAGTATCCCGGCCATAATTTCATCCTAAATCAGAGCGTCACCGTTTAAACCCGCTGTTATTAGCGCAAATATACAAGTTTTGTCTTACCTCAGCACAATATCCTAATTTCTGGTTTGGGGTTGAGATAAAATTTGTGGTGATGAAGAGCATAGCTTCTCCCTGGAGGAATAAAAGGGTTAGTTATTATACAATAGAGTAGATTTCCAACCCTGGTCTGAGATGCCCTTTAAGATGTTGTCCCCCTGTCCTACACACTACAAGTTCAAGTCCTTTTTATTTGTAGAACACTTTAAACAATGGACATTGCCACAAAGCAGCTTTAGAGGACTATAAAAATTCTGAATACAATTCTAAAGTTTAAAATCTGTTCCCAATTCATTCCTAATGAGCAAGCCTGGCCATAAAGATGCTGGTCAGGAAATGTCCCTGAGATGATATGAGGAAGAAACCTTGAGAAGAACCAGACTCAGAAGGGAACCCAATGTCGTCTAGGTGACACCTGAAAGTGTGATCTCCTTTCTATACCTGTACACTATACAGTCAAGTGCAACTGTGCAATTAGGAGCTTTTCAGCAACTTATGAGTATGAGCAGAAGTTTTATTGTTTGTTTGTTTGTTTGTTTGCAGTTCTTTACTGCTCTAACATGCACAAATGGGCGTGACCCATGACCTAAACATGACCCAAAGAGTGTGTTGGAGGAAAAACACGTACAGGACATGGGGTACTCCACCACACACACACACACACACACACACACACACACACACACACACACACACACACACCCAGGTCTCACCTGTTGTGGGATGACGTAATCCTCAGGACCCCAAAGCCAGGGTTCAAAGCCTGTGGTGTTGGTGAACGCAACCCCTTTTACTTTAGTTATGACTGAACTCTGCAGAGATTCTTCAGTCTCCTGATAGCCTTTCTTAATAACAAACACCCACCTGGACAGTAATCACATGACACCTCATTTGCATTTCATGCCATTCCCAAAATAGGAAGTGTTTAGTTCTACATTTCTAATCTTACGATTATCTTGAGATCATGCACCTTAATAAAGAAAGAAGGAAAGAAAAAACGTCAGATATAAGAAGTCCTCGTTATTGGCATGGTGCTTGAAGATGGACAGGACTGGGTAGAAAGCCAAACAGAAGGAAACCGTTGGCGCACACACACGGACAATGCGGACTTAGGCGACGCTGAAAGCTTCAGAGCGAAAGTGATCTTACCCGATGATATAACCGATTATTGAGAGCTGTATGAGTCGATAAAGGACGCCGACTTTCTTGTTTTTGGCGATGACGTATTTTTCTGTCTTGTAATCAAACGCAGAGGTGAAAACACCTTTCACGTCGAACGGTGCCATTTCTGTGCCCGAGTGCCTCTAGGATCACATAACGCTGAACCAACTGATAGTGTTCATACTGACTGCGACACACACACACACACACACACACACACACACACACACCTCTCTCTCTCTCTCTCTCTCTCTCTCTCTCTCACACTCACACACACACACACACACAACCTCTCTCTCTCTCTCTCCCCCCACACACACACACACACAACCTCCCCCCCAACCTCTCTCTCTCTCTCTCTCTCTCTCTCTCTCACACTCACACACACAACCTCTCTCTCTCTCTCTCCCCCCACACACACACAACCTCTCTCTCTCTCTCTCTCTCTCACTCACACACACACACACACACACAACCTCTCTCCCCCATCCCCCCCCCACACAACCTCCCCCCCCCCCCCCCACAACCTCTCTCTCTCTCTCTCTCTCTCACTCACACACACACACACACACAACCTCTCTCCCCCCACACACACAACCTCTCTCTCTCCCACCCCCCACCCACACACAACCTCTCTCTCTCTCTCTCTCTCTCTCTCACACACACACAGACACACACAACCTCTCCCCCCCCCAACCCACACACACACACAACCTCTCCCCCCCCAACCCACACACACACACACACACAATCTCTCTCTCTCTCTCCCACACACACACACACACACACAACCTCTCTCTCTCTCTCCCCCCCCACACACACACACACAACCTCTCTCTCTCTCTCTCTCTCTCCCACACACACACAATATCTCTCTCTCTCTCTCTCTCTCTCTCTCTCTCCCCCACACACACACACACAATCTCTCTCTCTCCCCCACACACACACACAACCTCTCTCTCTCTCTCTCCCACACACACACACAATCTCTCTCTCTCTCTCTCTCTCTCTCCCACACACACAATATCTCTCTCTCTCTCTCTCTCTTCTCTCTCTCTCTCTCTCTCTTTTAGCTTAGCACACTACATGACCTTACATTCATTTGCATTAAAGGTCCAATGACTATTAGTTCAACTACACGTTTTAGCCCCGCCTCCATAGCTGACGTCCACGCCCCAAAAGAGTGCTAGAACTTTGTCTCTCATCGATCTTCTGTAAAGCCAAGTGCATGCTACACGCTTTTATGTTGCATTTGACATTTGAAAGTCTTTTACAACTTCATAACGAAAGGTCATGTCAATTTCCTTTCTCTCTGCACCCATTGGGCTTAAACTGCATCATATTGAATTTTCTGGGATTTTCTGCGATCAACTAGTCCTAGACCGTCGATCCTATCACCACCAAATGTAGTATGTCATTTACAGAGGATTCTAACAAAAAGGTTTTCAAATAATTTTACTATGGCAAACAATGTAGCCATGGTTGTCCAATAAATTTCCATAGCAACACCGTATTGTTATATAGCCACCTTGATATTATTGTTTTTTCCATTTTTTTTCTATGGCAGACTATAGAAACCCTAGGTGGGATGCTATACCATAAAAAAATGAAACTTTCACTTCCTCATTACTCCAAAGCACCAAATTGCATCAAAGCAGATATTTCAACTAAATTTCAAAGTTAAGGATCCTCTCTGGGAACTTATGGCAAATAAGACATTTTGCGTTTCATTCATCTCTGATTCCCAAATCACATTTAACCATCTCCTCTTAAAGTAATGTCATGATGAAGTTTTGTGTATTACCTCTTTGCACCATTGTTTTTAAAATTTGTTAAAGTATTTTCTGAAAAACATACTTTTGCAAACTAGTCCTAGACTGTTGATCCTATCATCACTAAATGTAGTATGTATCACCTACAGAGGTATCTGACAAAAAGGTTTTCAAATAATTTTGCTAGGAGAAACTGTTGTCCAGTGAATTTCCTTGATATTATTGTTTTTTCAATTGTTTTCTATGGCAGACTATAGAAACCCTGGGTGGATGTTGCTGGTACCATCATAGGCACCAAATTTGGAGTCAATCCATCAATCCATTTACTGCCACCAATAGGCCAAATTTCAGAGTACAGTTTTGCTTTAACTTTTGAACAGTTTGTCCTAGAGTTGTGTTCCTTATTTCCCCTGAATCCCTGGGTTATGACTAATTGAATATCTTCTTCTTCTTTCGGCTTTTCCCTTCAGGGGTCGCCACAGCGAATCATCTCTCTCCACCTATCCCTATCTTCTGCATCCTCAACACTTGCACCCACTAGCTTCATATCCTCATTAATTCCATCCATATACCTCCTCTTTGGCCTTCCTCTTTGCCTCCTGCCTGGCAGCTCCATGTCCAACATTCTCCTACCAATATACTCACTCTCCCTCCTCTGAACATGTCCAAACCATCTTAATCTGGTCTCCCTAACTTTGTCCCCCAAACGTCCAACATGAGCTGTCCCTCTGATGTACTCGTTCCTAATCCTGTCCAATCTTGTCACTCCCAAAGAGAACCTCAACATCTTCAGCTCTGCTACCTCTAGCTCTGACTCCTGTCTCTTCCTCAGTGACACTGTCTCTAAACCATACAGCATGGCCGGTCTCACCACTGTCCTGTACACCTTCCCCTTGATTCTCACTGATATTTTCCTATCACACAGAACTCCCGACACCTTTCTCCACCCATTCCAACCTGCCTGCACTCGCTTCTTTACCTCTTTACCACACTCTCCATTACTCTGGACTGTTGACCTCAAGTACTTAAACTCCTGTACCTTCTTCACCTCTTCACCCTGTAACCTTACTGTTCCACTTCCCTCCCTTTCATTCACACACATGTACTCAGTCTTACTACGACTGACTTTCATTCCTCTTCTCTCCAGCGCAAACCTCCACCTCTTCAGATTTTCCTCCACCTGCTCCCTGCTCTCACTACAGATCACAATGTCATCTGCAAACATCATTGTCCAAGGAGACTCCTGTCTGACCTCCTCTGACAACTGGTCCATCACTATAGCAAACAGGAAGGGGCTCAGAGCCGATCCCTGATGCAGTCCCACCTCCACTTTGAACTCCTCTGTCTGACCTACAGCACACCTCACCACTGTCCTGCTCCTCTCATACATGTCCTGCACCACTCTGACATACTTCTCTGCTACTCCTGACTTCCTCATACAGTACCACAGCTCTTCTCTTGGCACCCTGTCATACGCTTTCTCCAAGTCTACAAACACACAGTGCAACTCCTTCTGACCATCCCTATACTTCTCCATCAAAATGCTCAGAGCAAAAATTGCATCTGTTGTGCTCTTTCTGGGCATGAAGCCATACTGCTGCTCACAAAGTTCCACTACCTTCCTTAACCTAGCTTCCACTACTCTTTCCCATAGCTCCATTGAATGGCTCATCAACGTTATCCCCCTATAGTTACTGCAACTCTGCACGTCACCCTTATTCTTAAAGATCGGCACTAACACACTTCTTCTCCATTCCTCAGGCATCCTCTCACTCTCTAAAACGCTGTTGAACAAACTAGTTAAAAATTCCACTGCTGCCTCTCCCAGACACTTTCAGACCTCCACCGGGATGTCGTCAGGACCAACTGCCTTTCCACTTTTTATCAGCCTTCCTGACTTCATCCTTTCTAATCTTATCTACTTTCTGTTCCACAGAGTTCACCCCTTCTACTCTTTTTTTCCTCTCATTATCCTCATTCATCAGCTCCTCAAAGTACTCCTTCCATGTCCTCTGTACACTCTCCTCACTTATGAGCACCCTTCCATCTCTATCCTTAATAACTCTAACTTGCTGCACATCCTTCCCATCTCGATCCCTCTGCCTAGCTAACCTGTACAAGTCCCTCTGTCCTTCTCTAGTGTCTAACCCAGTGTACAACTCGTCATATGCCTTCTGCTTGGCCTTAGACACCTCCCTCTTCACTCTGTGCTGTAACTCCTTGTATTCCTGTCTATTCTCTTCAGTCCTGTCCATGTCCCACTTCTTCTTGGCTAACCTCTTCCTCTGGACACTATCCTGAACTTCCTCATTCCACCACCAAGTCTCCTTATCTTCTTTCCTCCTTCCAGATGACACACCCAGCACCTTTCTCCCTGTCTCCCTGATCACTTCTGCTGTAGTTTCCCAGTCATCTGGCAGCACTACCTGACCACCCAGAGCCTGCCTCAACTTCTGTCTAAATTCCTCACATTCCTCCTTTTTCAGCTTCCACCACTTGGTTTTCTTCTCTATCTTTGACCTCTTATTCTTTTTACAGACCATCAAAGTCATCCTACACACCACCATCCTATGCTGTCTGGCTACACTCTCTCCCACAACCACTTTACAGTCACTAATCTCTTTCAGATTGCCTCTTCTACATAGGATGTAGTCTACCTGTGTGCTCCTAACAACATTCAACATCACCCCTTCAATCTCTAACTTCAGACTCATCACCCTGTCTGACACTCTCTTCACTTCCAGAAGATTCCTCACAAACTCCTCCTTCAGGACCACACCTACTCCATTTCTCTTACTATCCACACCATAATAAAACAGCTTGAATTCTGCTCCTATACTACGAGCCTTGCTACCCTTCCACCTGGTCTCCTGTACACACAGTATATCCACCTTCCTTCTCTCCATCATATCAGCCAGCTCTCTACCTTTCCCTGTCATAGTACCAACATTCAGAGTTCCTATTCTCAGTCCTAGACTCTTACCTTTCCTCTTCTCTCTCTGTCTGTGCACTCTCCTCCCTCCTCTACTTCTTCGACCAACAGTAGCCCAATTTCCACTGGCTCCCTGTAGGTTACCGGCACCGATGGCGGTCGTTGTTAACCCGGGCCTCGACCGATCCGGTATGAAATTCAGAATACTGACGATTCGCATGATTAAATTTGGCCTAACCCTAACCCTAACCCTACACCGGATGCCCTTCCTGACGCAACCCTCTCTATTTTTCCGGGCTTGGGACTGGCACAGAATTCACTGGACTGTGACCCCCATGGCTAGATTAAATTCTAAATTCACTTCTAAATCAACTAATCCTGCCTCGATTACAACCCAGCATATTAGCTGTCAGAAACCTTCCACAAGAGTAAACACAGAGAACCTGAGTGCATCGGGTCCATTGTAAAAAGCTTCACAGTGGGAAATTCAACAAGATGTAGAGTACTAATAGTATTCAAATAATGTATTAGAAGCACAGAGAAATGCAGTGTTGTGCAATGGGCACGGTTTAAACTCAGTGGCTGTAACCCGTTCTGCATTGTGGAAGATAAGGAAGACCCCGAGTCTGCCGTGAGCTTGATTAACACTGACACGATTGACACTGCCTACCATTACACCACAGAAACAAAGTGGTGAGCAAAAACCAACACACAGAATATGAACATTTCTGGATTTTATTATTGGTTTTGTGATGTGAATCACAGTAGTTTTGCTCTCATTTCTCTTTAGAGCCAAATATAAAAATCCAGGTCTTACTAACACATTATGAAGTGTATGGTCTATCAGCGACTAGTTTTTTGTTATTGTTACAAACATCAGAAGTGTTTAGTATACTAAGTTCATCCAGTGAATCAGTGTATTAATACTGGTATGGCCTGAAACAGCAAGGTCCTTTATCAACTGACAAGACAATGCAAAAAACTCATTAAATTAGTATTTACATTTATTTATTTAATTCGATTTTCAATTCAGTTTATTTGTATAGCGTTTTTAACAATTGACATTGTCTCAAAGCGGCTTTACAGAGGTATAGATACATTCATTCATTCATTGTCTACCGCTTATCCGATCTATACTCGGGTCACGGGGAGCCTGTGCCTATCTCAGGCGTCATTGGGCATCAAGGCAGGATACACCCTGGACGGAGTGCCAACCCATCGCAGGGCACACACACACTCTCATTCACTCACGCAATCACACACTACGGACAATTTAGAGATGCCAATCAACCTACCACGCATGTCTTTGGACTGGGGGAGGAAACCGGAGTACCCAGAGGAAACCCCCGAGGCACGGGGAGAACATGCAAACTCCACACACACATGGCGAAGGCAGGAATCAAACCCCCAACCCTGGAGGTGGGAGGCAAATGTGCTAGCCACCAAGCCACCATGCCCCCCAGTATAGAAACAGAGAAGGAAAAAAAATAGAGCGTTTAAAGTAAAGTGACTATTTTATCCCTAATGAGCAAGCCTGCGGTGACGGTGGCGAGGAAAAACTTCCTGTGATGATATGAGGAAGAAACCTTGAGAGGAACCAGGCTCAGAAGGGAACCTCATCCTCATTTGGGTGACACTGGACACTAAATAATGTCAATGTAACTAAATAATGTCCTTTCTACAACAGCAACCAAGGGCTCATGGGGAACTATTAGGTCAGTGTAGTTTCTGAGTTTGTTATAGACACTAATTCCTTGCTGTCGCAAGCTTACATGTAACGGCAGATCTGTGACGGTGTATAGTCTCCAAGTGGCTCTGTCCACGGCTATCTCCTGGTCACAGTCTGACCACACAGATCCATCCACATTATCAGTGAGCACCACCAAGCGACGAGACTCCGACCAGGGGTAGAGCCAGTGGTCACACTGGAAACTCCGAACACTGGGAGCTCGGGAGTGGGATGTATAGCTCGACAGAGAAAGACAGACAGAGAGAGAGAGAGAGAGAAAGATATTAAGTATGCTTGTGATCATGTGATGTTTAAAGACAATGTAGATTATGTGTAAAGTGCAGGCAGGGACACAACTTAGCAGAAGCTTACAACTTACAGGTGAAACAAATAAGGAAAAAGAAGCACAGTGATACAACAAAGCAGAGGTCAATGTAAGTCGTGCTACCATACAAGATTTTTAATTGAGTACTAGAGGAACAAGGGGCTTAGAGTAGAGGTGTAAGAGATAAGTATAGTAAGTACAGGGTTTTTTTGTATGTTTTTGTGAGGACAAGCCAGGGGTTTGTTAAGTGCTTATAGAGGAGGTGGGTCTACAGCTGTGGGACAGTCAGTTTGAAAGTTCTGGAAAGGGTTACAGAAGTATTTTCAGAAAAATAAGCCAAGGTTATTGTGTAAATATAAATATAATATTGCACTCAAAACATAGAACAGCATATTTATATTTCTATACTTCTTACAACCATTCTCAATTAGATCGACTAAAAAATACTTTAAAATACAATTTTTTCTTAAAAATACAGTATGTTTCAAAATGATTGACGATGCTAAAGAATCATTTTAAGCAAACTAATGGAAATTGTCACTCTTGAAATTCTTTTTATTTGCTCTCAGTAACCAGGAAGTCTGTTGTTTCTTGCAACCAGGTCTACTGAGGTCTTAAAATGAACACACATGTAAAACTGTCATCCAGACCAAAACCAAATCAAAGAACATTCAACACAAACAAGACAGATGACCTGCTTAAATCAGATAACACCATTAAAAAAAAACACATAAGCAATTAAAAATAGCAATACACACGATGAAGGCCATAAAAAAGCCTCATATCTATAACAGGAAATTTGACCCTGCCACACTGGCCAAGCACACAGTCAAACAAAGATGTTAGAATTACATGGTTTAGTCAATTCATGTGGATGCCAAGTTTCAAAATCAACTGTTAAACACAAATCATTTTGTGTTCAATAGCAAGCACTGAAGTTGCTGTGAAGATTATGGCATCATGAAGTACAACAGTATTTTAGCCCAGTACCTGGTTTCCTCTGCCAGAATAACAATAGACAGAGCACAGAAATATTTGCAACAATCATCTCAGCCTCTGGATTTGAACTCTGCTGAAATCCTGTGGTCTGAATTGAAGAAGGAAATCCTCTTGTACACACCTCCGAATATAAAGAAGCTTTGCATCACACAGGATCTGTCATGGCTCACATCAACACCCTTGTGAAGACGGCTCACCAGCGTCTTAGACATTTGAAAGATGTTAAACTGCCCTCAAAGGTGCTCAGGAACTTCTGAGAGGAAGCATCACAGTTTGGTTTGGGAACAGCACCGAGCTGGACAGGTGGCTCTCCAGAGGGTGGTGTGATCACACCGGCCTCCCTGACCTGCAGCAAGAGGTGCTGGACCAAGGCCAGGAAGATAGTGTCCAGGGAAGTGATTTCATTCCCTGAAGGCAAACACAGAGAGATGAGGAGGAGCTTCTTCCTCTAGGCCATTTGAGCCATCAACCAGGACAACACTTAGAACCTGGACATTTTTTGGGATTTCACCTACTCAACACACTAATTCTACCGTATATTCCTCACTTATTGCACACAACAGCACATCTGCACCCACAATTGTCATACGGTTCTACCAACGATCTGCATTTCTACCTCCTTCCCTGTCCCACCTGTATAATTAATTCTATTTTAGATTGTAATTGTATTAAAATTCTATTCTTTGTATGTTTTTGTTCTTCATTTCATTCTCTTTTTAATCGTATCGATTATATCTTTATTACACGGACAGTCGCAAAACATTCCCCTATATGTGGTATTGTGTATTAAAATAAAATTTAAAAATTAATATTATATGAATGGAGAAGTGGACCAAAGTCCTGAGGTAATAGCTTATTATTATTATTATTATTATTATTATTATTATTATTATTATTATTATTCATTCATTCATTGTCTACCACTTATCCGATCTATTCTCAGGTCACGGGGAGCCTGTGCCTATCTCAGGCGTCATTGGGCATCAAGGCAGGATACACCCTGGACGGAGTGCCAACCCATCGCAGGGCACACACACACACACACACACTCTCATTCACTCACACACACTACGGACAATTTAGAGATGCCAATCAACCTACAATGCATGTCTTTGGACCGGGGGAGGAAACCGGAGTACCCGGAGGAAACCCCCGAGGCACGGGGAGAACATGCAAACTCCACACACACATGGCGGAGGCGGGAATCGAACCCCCAACCCTGGAGGTGTGAGGCAAACGTGCTAAACTCCAAGCCACCGTGCCCCCCTATTATTATTATTATTATTATTATTATTTTTATAATTATTATAAGGTAATCAGTGTTGTTCTCTAAGTGTTTTTAAAGACAGTGTATAAAAAATACACTGTGTTTGATAAAAAAAAAACATTAGATATAATTATGCTATGTCCTGATATGAGCTCAAAATACCTCTTGGTATTTTGACGGACTCATTTTTGCTGGTGTCACTTCTGTAGCTTTACAGCTTGACATCTAGCTTTACTTTCTGTGAGTCCAGTTTAATAAAGTTGATTAATTATTAAAGTTGTTTAATAAAGTCCATTTTAAAACAACTTTTTACTATTAGTTCCTCTTAGCTCGCTCTTGGTTGTACAATTCCTAGTGAATAGAATCTGTTGTAAATAGGACATTATTTACATCTACATTATTTACTGTCCAGTGTCACCCAAATGAGGATGAGGTTCTCTTCTGAGCCTGGTTCCTCTCAAGATTTCTTTCTCATATCATCACAAGGAGTTTTTCCTCGTCACCATCGCCTCAGGCTTGCTCATTAGTTGTATAGCGCCTTTTACAATGGACATTTCATGTTCGAAATAAATCCTTCTGTAGTTGCATGTTTTATTTGCCCTGTTTAGTTGTTCACCTGTTCACTGTTCACTCCCTGTTTTAAGCCCCTTTGTTACACCATTTGCTCATCTAGCCTCTGTTTAGTATCTGCTTGATTCCTGTGTGTTTGATGACCTGTCTTGTTCTACTTCTTGAGTATTCCTGTTTTCTAGTGACAGTTTGTTTTTCTCTTACAGCTTGGTAGTTTTGCTCAGCACAGAAAATAAAGAAATCTGCATTCAGATCCACCTTCAGCCCTGTTACTGATGTTAATAACTTTTCCCTGGTGGATTTATGATCATAGAGGGAATGATATATGGTATACAGCACCACCTACACCAAAAATACTACATGACTCCCAAGTCAATACTGTGGACTCCTTCCGCTTCCTGGAAACCATCATCACCCAGGACCTCAAGTGGGTGCTGCATATAGACTGTATAATTAACAGTTTAACTAACTTCCTGCAGCAGCTAAACACAATGATGGTGCACTTCTACACCTCCATTATTGAGTCCATACTCACTTGCTGCCACTACCAGGGACAAAAACAGACTGTAGAGTGTCATTCAGTCTGCTGAGAAGGTGATTGGCTGCAATTTAGCACCTCTTCAGGACCTGTACACTTCCAGGACCTTGAAGTGGGGAGTTAAGATTGTGGCTGACCCTTCTCACCCTGGACGTGATATTTAGGAGGAGGCACTCCCCTTCGGCAGAACACTGCGGTCCATCAAGACAAAAACTTCACACCATAAAAACATCAGCAACCTCATCAACAACGTGCAGGACCTACCATTGTCTCTTATCCACCTATTTGGACATTAACACACAAACACACAAACATCCTTTATTGTGTTCTTACACACGTCACATCAACACACACGACTCAGACAGCCATACTGCACCTGCCCCTTATCTTACTTTCCTACCTCAAACTGCGAGTTTTGCTGGTCCACTGATGTCCACTGATGTCCAGTTAACATTTCCACATGCACTGAATGTAGCATTGGTGCTTTTTATACATTATAATACTGCACTATAACACAGTGAGTGTATATATTTATCGCTATTTTTTACAGTTAATCTTACTTAAAATTCTTAGATTTTTCTTTATATTATTTATCGTTGTGCACCAGCACACCAAGCCAAATTCCTTGTACATGTAAAACCCACAGTATTTGACAATAAAGCGGATACTGATTTTGTTTCAGAAATCCCCCCAGTTTTCTTCCTCTTGTCATCTCATGGAGTTTTTCACTTGCCATTGTTGCCTCTGTCTTGCTCATAGGAAATAAATTTCAATTTTTATCTGGATTTCTTTTGCTTTGTGACGATGCTTATAGCTGTGTTTTTGAGGACTCTTTGAAAACTCAGAGATAACACCAGGAGTGAAGAAGACAAAAGGTTTATTGTTCAACAAATTCTTAAATAATTTAATCAAGGTGAGGGTTCTTCAGAGTCTCAGCCTGTGCAGGTGGTAGCAGCAGTGGTTCGTCAGTATCTTGGTGAGTGTATCCAGAAAACAGTAGTCAAGTCACGCTGGAGCTGAGGTCAAGTGAGTGGGTTCTGAGGAGATCCAAGATGGCGGACAGGTGAGACGGGTGTGGAGGCTCCCAAGATGGCGGACAGGAGAGTATAATATTGGATGGCAGAGATCAGGCAGACAACAGGTCAGAAAACGTAGCCAGGTTCAGGTTCAGGTTCAGGTTCAGGTTCAGGTTGCTAGAAGCTGTTGGCTCTCTGACACAAAGCACAATCTGGCAGAGTAACAGGTCTAGAGTTGCTGCTTATATGGGAGAGAGGGCACACAAGTGAACGTTATCAGGCAATTAGTGCAGCAGAGTGAGTAGACAGGTGAGGGAGGAGGAGAGAGAGTGCAGGTGAAGTCCAGGAACTGGAGTGCGGGATCCGGGTGAGCCAGCGGACCTGGAGACCGTGACAGACAATGTCTATTGTTATTTAAATTGAACTGAACTACTAAACAATTCCTATACAGTGGAATTAAAGATGACTTCAATTCAATCACCAGATTTTATCAATAGAAGAAAAATTGGATTTATGTTTACTTTCAAGTAATGTTATAGGTTATAGCATGGATATTTCTTGATTACATAAACGTGATGCCACTGAGATCTTGACATGTTCATACAGGACTTGACAATTAACCTGAACAGCAGGCATCCGTTGGAACAGAACTCAGCAGCAGTCAGCACAGTGGGCAGTTTTTAACTGCTGACTGAAGCATATGACCACATCAGGGGGTCTACAGTGCGAGTAAACACAAAGCCAATAACAATAAGCTATATGTTTACACTATGAGTTTGTGCTATGAGTACTTTAATACAGATCTTAGGTTTTGTACCATGGCAATGTTAAATCCGGTACCTGATTGAAGTGTTGATTAATCTTCTACAACTGACATTAGTTTTGGCAGCAAGGTCCACTTCATTATATGTATACACCGACCAGGCGTAACATTATGACTACCTGTCTAATATAGTGTTGGTCCCCCTTTTGCTGACAAAACAGTCCTGACCCGTCATGCACTGTGTATTCTGACACCTTTCTATCAGAACCAGCATTAACTTCTTCAACAATTTGAGCAACAGTTCGTCTGTTGGATCGGACCAAACACGGGCCAGCCTTCATTCCTCACGTGCATCAGTGAGCCTTGGCCGTCCATGACCCTGTCGCCGGTTCACCACTGTTCCTTCCTTGGAGCACTTTTGATAGATACTGACCACTGCAGACCGGGAACACCCCACAAGAGCTGCAGTTTTGGAGATGTTCTGATCCAGTGGTCTAGCCATCACAATTTCGCCCTTCGTCAAACTCGCTCAAATCCTTACGCTTGTCCATTTTTCCTGCTTCTAACACATCAACTTTGAGGACAAATTGTTCACTTGCTGCCTAATATATCCCACCCACTAACAGGTGCCATGATGAGATCATCAGTCTTATTCACTTATATAATGTAAACTGATAAAAATAAATGTATAACATTAAAAAAAATCATGGTATGGTGCTGTGGTATGAAACACTTTAGGATATTCTGTTACAGAAATATAATAAACATCGCATTCACCCCACAGATGATTATTTTCCTATTACAGCGTGACCCACCGTATTTTATCTCTACTTAGTGCACTAAAGGTTGCTGAATTGTAACTAAAAGGATCTCTTAAATTGTTAAATCATTATATTAAGAATGAAACAAGTTTTAGAGACATTTAAATAATTATTATCTTTTTCTTTTGCTGCTCAGAAACATTGTATTTATGATAATGCTACCACAATAATCATGACCCCTTCTCCTCTCTGGACCTGCCTGATCCATACTAATGCACTACTTCTGGTTGGAGTCTCATCATCTGGAGGCTGCTCGCTGCTGCTGAGGATGGTCTTGCATGAACAGCCAAAATAAAATTTTCTATCACTCATATTCGGAAAAAAAGGTCTAAATTATGACCTCAAAACTTGTGTATATATATATATATATATAAATACAAGATGGAAAGTAACATAAATAAATCAAGTAATAAACAAACATTCATTCATTGTCTACCGCTTATCCGAACTATTCTTGGGTCACGGGGAGCCTGTGCCTATCTCAGGCGTCATTGGGCATCAAGGCAGGATACACCCTGGACAGAGTGCCAACCCATCGCAGGGCACACACACACTCTCACACAATCACACACACTACGGACAATTTAGAGATGCCAATCAACCTACAATGCATGTCTTTGGACCGGGGGAGGAAACCAGAGTACCCGGAGGAAACCCCCAAGGCACGGGGAGAACATGCAAACTCCACACACACGGCAGAGGTGGGACTCGAACCTCCAACCCTGGAGGTGTGAGGCAAATGTGCTAACCACTAAGCCACTAAGCCACCGTGCCCCGGGCCCCTCAAAACAAAAAAAAAAATTACATTTCTGAACTAAAAAATTTTGCCAATTATAATAAAAAAGATTATGTCACAGAAAGTATTTTGTTTTCAATATTTTGCATATACTTATTAAGTACACTATTACAAGGGTAGCATCTATGTAATATTTTAAATATTGTGACTTCTTTCATAGCTTCAGATGATTACATTAAGCAGAAGCTACGTTTATTATGAAAAATAACGGATTTCCGGAAGTTAATTCGTGTGTTTTTTTGTATCTGACTTCACTGCGGAAATAACTCTCTGCTCCCTACCAAAGTGCACTACATAGTGCCTGAAGTGTCAGCGCCTGTGTGCTCTATGTAGTGCACTACACAGGCCGCAGTGAGGTATTTGCGATTCGGTCTGGTTGGTTTCGTTACATTTGTCACATATTCATTGAGTCATAGATATGCTACTGAGTGTGACTGCACGCAGACTTTAACCTCACAGCTACTGTAGATTCATTCAACATAAAAAAAACCCATCTTGAATGTTTATTAACATGGCTAAGTATGAGGAAGTCAGTGTCCACGGTTATGAAGAATTTTGCCAAGCTGTGGCTGAGAGAATGGGAAAAGACGTTTTTGTGTACTTCACTGGTGACAAAGATGACCAAGGCAGAAGCTGGTGTCCAGACTGTGTGAAAGGTGAGGACTTAACAGCTGACATTTCATGATTTCTGCTTGAAATTCTGCTTCTTTTGAGAATTTTGAGATGTTTTTGCTTGAAATCATTTATCCAACCAGGATATATCGATTTGTCCTAATCTGTTCCAATCAATCGGCAAATCTGACCAATAAAACATAACCGAAAATGTTCCTGTTCTTGAAGTGTTTACATGTAATGATGTAATGATGTTTAACCCGGAAGAGGATGGCTCAGCTTTCTTCCCTCATGGCTTCTCAGGGAGTTTTTTTCTTTTCCACCGTCACCTCTGATTGCTCATAAGGCTCATCTAAATATTTCTGCTTTGTGAAACTATTTAGAGTTAACAGCACCGTACTAATAAAATTCAACAGAATTGTTAAGTCTAGATATGCAACTGCACTTGTTAATGTATTGTTGCTAAGCAACCGGCATCTAGAGTGCCAAGTGTCACACTTATAAATACTTTATTTACATTTATTAGCCTTTAAAGTAAGGATTTTGGTTCTAAGTTTAACAGCAACGTCTTTTTTTCCCTATTGAAATACAAACGTAATTTCATTCAATTTCATATTATTTGTAAAGCCCTTTTAACAATGGACATTGTCTCAAAGCAGCTTTACAGAACATAAGATGCATAGTACAAAAGTTCAAGATTAATATTAGGGCCAAATCATCCCTAGTGAGCAAGCCTAGGGTGACTGTGGTGGGGAAAAACTCCCTTAGATGGTAAGAGGAAGAAACCTTGAGAGGAACCAGACTCAAAAGGGAACCTCATCCTCATTTGGGTGACACCTGAGAGTGTGATTATAAATCATTATAAACACCGGTGAGTGAGATTATGAACAATGTCCTTTCTCCACTCATATACAGTCATTTGTTTGTCTCTTCTTGCCTCCAGCTGAGCCTGTGGTTCGAGGAGAAATGCCTTATCTTCCTGAAGGCTCAGTCTTCATTTACTGCCAAGTGGGAGACCGGCTATAGTGAGTTACTCGTGCATTATTTCATGTAGCATAATGTTTAACACACGTCCTAACTATCGCTGCACTCCAGCAGCAGATCAGTGATCACAGATTTTGGTGGGGAATCAAAACAATAATGATGTCATAATCTCGAAAACATCAACAGGTAACCTGTGCTATAAAAAACTGTCTAGTGAATGTTTAGTCTAATACAGTGATGAGCAGGTGAGAGGAGACTGTATACAGTCTGGCACATACAATTAGATCGAATCAAGCTTTAAGCAAAATTCCCAGCCTCTCAAAAAGTCTCGAATCTAAGCGCTGGAAGTTTGCCACTGCAAAAGGAGGACACATTGTTCATAGTTTGTATGTAGGAAACACATTTATTTATGATGAATGGACATCATCCACTCATATGCCTCTCTCAATCTTTGTGAAAGTTCTTTTTTCATCATAGGCACATTATTTAGCCTCCTGGTGGCCCAGAGGCAGGATCCCGCGCTCTCATTGCCGCGGCCCGGGTTTGATTCCCAGGCAGGGAGCTAGCCCAGCCCCTGTGCCGGCCCCAAGCCCGGATAAATTGGGAGGGTTGCATCAGGAAGGGAATCTGGCATAAAACCTGTGCCAAATTAAAGCATGCGGACCAAGTGATCCGCTGTGGTGACCCCGAATAGCCGAAAGAACAACAACAACATCATAGGCACATTATTTGCTATAAAAACAAGAGTGTGGCAGCTGCAGCATATTTATAAACTAGCCCAGTTTGGTGTGAAACCACACCCCTGGCAACCCTGTCATTAACTGTACTGATTGCTGTTCCTCCCCTGAGTATGAGGCAGCATGATACTTTCCCCACTGGGCCTTTATTTGTGCTTGTTGTGGTTTTCATTTTTGACCACTAGGAGTAATAATAGCTCTACTGAAGTTAATGCGCACAACATCTAAAAAAAAAAAAAAAGTGAGGAAAACATTTTTGACAAAAGTTTTGGGACAAAAAACAAATCATTGAATTCAGGGGTCGGGCTCGGCCCCTTAGTTCCAGTGAAAGGAACTCTTAATGCTTCAGCATCCCAAACATTTTGGACAATTTCATGCTCCCAACTGTGTGGGAACAGTTTGGGGATGACCCCTTCCTGTTCCAACATGACTGCACACCAGTGCACAAAGCAAGGTCCATAAAGACATGGATGAGTGAGTTTGGTGTGGAGGAACTTCACTGGCCTTCACAGAGTCCTGACCTCAATCTGATAGAACACCTTTGGGATGAATTACTTCTAGAGGAACGGTCAAAAAATCCCATAAACACACTCCTAAACCTTGTGGAAAGCCTTCCCAGAAGAGTTGAAGCTCTTATAGCTGCAAAGGGCGAGCCAACTCCATATTACATTCATGTGCATGTAAAGGCAGACGTTCCAAAACCTTTGGCAATGTAGTGTATATCTGTAATATAGCAACTTTGCTTTCTTGGTCACTCAAAAGAGGTCAGTAGTATTTGTTTGAACAGGAATAATTACTAGAGATAAATAATGTCTAGTGAGTCTGACTACTAGTGAGTCTTGTTCCACTAAACTCTCCTATATAATTAGTGTGTTAGTGTAGAAAATAGCATTTTCATCGCTGTCGTCTGTCATCCATCTCTGGCTCACACGTGTCTTTTAAACTTCACCTTAAAATCCTTCTGCATTTATGATTCTCTGTTTGTTACTCAAATGAAATATGCATGTAGAAGTTAAAGTATTGTGTACACATGTTAGATGTATAAAAAGTACTCTTTCAATAAAATTCTTCTTCTTCTACAAGCTGGAAAGATCCAAGCAATGATTTTAAGAAGACTCTGAAACTGACTGGAGTTCCCACTCTCCTACGCTACGGCACAGTAAGTGTTCTTCCTTATCGGGGCTCTGATATCAATTCTGGAATAATTGCTGTTATTTTAACATTATGTATAATGATGCTGTGGTGTGTGTAAATAACGATAACGTCTTATACACTTCCTGTAGCCGCAGAAGCTGGTGGAGGAGCAGTGTTTCAGTGCGGAACTGGTGCGCTTGATGTTCACAGAGGATTAATGCCTAGTGTTTTATGTACACATATTGACAAAACTTTCTAAAAAAACTGTGAAGTAAAGGATAAAGTCTCGTTCTGTATCTCAAGCTTATCTCTAAAAGCCTTGACTGTTTTGGAAGAAGCAGCATGTGCTCACAAAATCACAAGTGAAAAACAAATATTCTATGGATTCATTAGAGAGAATTTGGTTTCACAAAACAGGAATGCAACCATACAATGTAATTTGTAATTGTGCACGAAATAAAATGCTTATGAACTTAATCAGAGTTAATGGTACTGATTTGTTCTCATTTTTATTTGGCTGGCATGTTAGACATACACCGATCAGCCATAACATTATGACCACTGAGAGGTGACGTGAATAAGACTGATGATCTCCTCATCATGGCACCTGTTAGTGGGTGGGATATATTAGGCAGCAAGTGGACATTTTGTCCTAAAAGTTGATGTGTTAGAAGCAAGAAAAACTAGCAAGAATAAGGATTTGAGAGAGTTTGACAAGTGCCAAATTGTGATATCTAGACGACTGGATCAGAGCATCTCCAGAACCGCAGCTCTTGTGGTCTGCAGTGGTCAGTATCTATCAAAAGTAGTCTTTAAGTCCTGTAAGTCATTTAAGTCCCCACCTTGCAACTTAGAGGACTTAAAGGACCTGCTGCTAACATCTTGGAGCCAGATACCACAGCACACCTTCAGGGATCTAGTGGAGTCCATGTGACGACGGTGGTCATAATGTTATGCCTGATCAGTGTGTACTAAAAAAGGCAACACTTAACTCTTTACAAATGTGCAGTAAGTTACATAGTCCTGTGTTTGTTACATGTTCAAATATCATGAAAATGAGTTTGTGTAACACTAATGAGTTTGTGTACTAACGACTAAAGCATCCCAAAGGCATGAAGACAACAATAATTGGAATTGTAAGAGCATAAAATCTGAAATGATTTTTGATGACAAATGAGGCTTAACCTGTTCCAAAAACATGCTGTGAGGGGGGAAGAAAGTGACTGATATCGAGTTCTGCAATCAGCAGAGTAATGTGCTGTAATTGAACACAGGCCAGCTGCATTAATTACTCAAGAAACCTCTCTCTTAAAGTTAATTTACTGCTGATTAGAAATGGTGAAGAAAATGAGATAAATACACAGAATACATTTATGTATTTACACAGATTTAAAGAAACACTGATGCAAATAAAAACTCCCCAGTTGGATTCTAAGCTTGGGAAACGATCCGCTTCACATGTCCTCCGCATGCACACGCAGGCTAAATTGCCCTTAAGTGTGTGAATGTGTACACATGGTGCACTGCATTCCTTCCAGGGCGAATTGTCCAACCTTTGCCCCGGTGTTCCTGGGACAGGCTCCAGATCCGCTATCCTGATGAGAAGAAGAGATGAATGAATGATGAATGGTGCTCTTATAGGTTCTCCTCGGATGGTGCATGATGATTATTATTTAACTTGAGAAAACTGACATGCTAGAGTAGGAAAAAGTTTAGTGCAAGATTCAAGTTTTTTTTTAGTTCACATGCACAGTTACACCCCGGGATACAACTTGCAGTGGAATTAAAAAAAAAAAAAAAGAAGCCTGGCCTACTTCTTATCCGTGCAAATAAATAAACTAAATTAAGAAGCTTATAAAAGTTATAAAAAATAAAAGAGATATTAGAATGTGATGTGTAATATGTTACATGCAGGTTCAGATTCAGTTCAGAATGGAAAGTAATGTATTTAACATAACAGTAAATGAGTGTTTCTGGAATACTTTAAGGGATGTGTGCGCTGGACATGTCCGCACTGAAAAGTCTGATGGCCTGAGGGAAGAAACACTTCCTGGGGCTCTGAGTTTTAGCCATCAGACTTAAAAGTGCTTACATGATTGCAACAGGCTGAACATAAAGTTCCTAGGGTTGGGGTACTTCATTGTCTGCGAATGGTTTACATTATTGGGAAGTGGCGGCTCTTGGTTACTGATCAGAACGTTGGGGGTTCAAGCTCCAGCACTGCCAAGCTGCAGCTGTTGGGCTCTTAACCCTCTCTGCTCCAAGGGCTCGGGATCATGGCTGAGCCTGTGCTCTAATAACGTGAGAAAACTCTGGACGAGTGACTTTACACCCATGTGTGCTTTTAAACATCCTATTCCCAGCAATTATAAAACTCTTATAGTAATCCCCACTCCTCAGGGAAGATTTGCAGTAGATTTGAGAAGTGTGGCTGTGGGGATTTGGGTTCAGTCAGCTAACAAGCTGCTACAAAGCTGATGCTTGACCACAAGCTCCAAGTCTTCAGGTGCAACTTGCTTACAGTTTAGAAAGCACTTCAGTTTAGGTGTAAGATCCTAGACAGTGCAGTTTTGGAGAAAACGCTGCACAGTGTGTGAATTGTGAGAAGCCTGCAATACCAGCTTTGACCAGTAGGTGTCAGCTGTGCAGTGTGTAGTGAAGAGGGCGGTAGCGGCGCCGTTACTGGAGAAGAGGCTAAAAGCAGAGCGCATTCCTTAACAGCACTCAGTGTGCCGAGTCCTCATGCTTAATACGGCGCAGAAGGCCGGTGTGTGCGCTACAAAAACGTGCAAATAAAGGGGCTCCACAAGCGGTTCGGCTTCCGTTAAGCCTCTTGAGGTTTTATTTCGAGCTAGTGGGTCGACCGACGGAGTAATAGTCGTCCGCCACAGCCCAAAGCGACGATGTCGGAGTTCCTGGTAAGTCTGCTTGGAGAGCGGCTCGTTACCGGAGAGAAAGCCGAGGTGGACGTGTACGCGCTGGGCAGCGGGCTCGTACTCGTCGGCCTCTACTTCGGCTGCAGCGTGAACGCGCCTTGCCGCCAGTTCAACAGCAGCCTTGCAGACTTCTACTGCCACTTCAAAACATCCTCCGAGCACAAGGACAAACTGGAAATTGTCTTCATCTCGTCCGATCAGGACCAGAAACACTGGCAGGACTTCGTGCAGGAGATGCAATGGCCGGCGTTGCCTTTTAAAGACAGACACAAAAAGGTCAGTATGAGAGGAGTACGCGCTGATTAATCTCTGCTGCAACAACTGGATTAACATCGGATTATTTCTCTAAAACACCACAGGAGTCTAAGTGTGTTATTCTATAGTTACCTTGTCACCTCGTCAACTCAGGTGTCTCGGTTATTTAAAGCAATTTAACGATAATAATAATAATAATAATAATAATAATAATAATAATGCGGATTTGATTTCTAGATCACTTTATGACGTCACAATTTCTGCAATAGCATCAAAACAATTTCCGGTTGTTTTTATTTCTACAGCAAGATGAAATGTCTATATCTGAAAGCATGGCTTTTTATTAATACAGATGATGTTTATTTATATTGTTGATTCAGCACAAGGCATCTAAAGTGAGAAAAAACACTAAACAACACTACACAATTATTAACTTCAAGTCTAAACTAGTGTTTAATCACAGAACTGCACAAGGCCTGGATTCAGGGAGGTGAAGAAAACCTAGAAGAATTTTTTTTTTTTAAAAATCCTCATTTTCTTCTCTTAATCTCAGAATGAGACTAGTCTCTAATCAACCTGAATCCTTCCACAATATATACACAAGCTACACAATGCTGTCTGTGTCGTGTGTGTGAAAGCAGTGAGCTGTTATCATCTCCATAACAGCACAGTGTTTAGTTATGTATTATATCTGTACAGTAGTGTTTGACGTTTTAAGACTAGACCACACCAGGGTGATATTTTCTAAAGCATCTCTAGAGTTTTATTACTTTTAGTATTTTTATTTAGAGATCGGAAATCATCTTGATTTATTTATTTATTTATTTTTTTTTTTTAAATCAAGACCATATGCTAGCCTTGAGATCGTTTCCAAGGAATGTGTTGTAGTTGCAGGATATTTATTCTTCCCTTCTTAAATACCCCAAATATTTGTCATTTTCTAGTGTGAACAGATTAATTTTTTTCTGTAACTAATTTACATAATGATATTTATTTAAAAGAAATAAATTCTTGTAATAATAATTTTAAGATGTATTTTGCACATGATGCATATTCAAGCCAAATTCATCACAGTATCTGTTTCTAACATTTCTCATCTTCCAAAATCCATATATTCATCTTTCAATATCTTTAGTTTATAGAGCTATCCTTGCAGAACGTCTTTGACAGAAGAAGGAAAAGAAGTACAGTTTGAAGCACAGTTGATTTACACGCATAAAAGCAGATGTTCATTTTGAAGGAGGAGACACGATTCCAAAGAAATGTTACGGCAGTAAAGTCACGTTTTGTTAAGTAGTATTAATCTACTCTATGTGTGGAGACTTATTGGACACTTATTGGCTGTATATACACCGATCAGGTATAACATTGTGAGCAGTGAGAGGTGAAGTGAATAAGATTGATGATCTCTTCATCATGGCACCTGTTAGTGGGTGGGATATATTAGGCAGCAAGTGAACATTTTGTCCTCAAAGTTGATGTGTTAGAAGCAGGAAAAATGGGCAAGCGTAAGGATTTGAGGGAGTTTGACGAAGGGCCAAATCGTTGATGGTAGACCACTGGATCAGAGCATCTCCAAAACTGCAGCTCTTGTGGGGTGTTCCCGGACTGCAGTGGTCAGTATCTATCAAAAGTGCTCCAAGGAAGGAACAGCGGTGAACCGGAGGCAGGGTCATGGGCGGCCAAGGCTTATTGATGTACGTGGGGAGCGAAGGCTGGCCCGTGTGATCCGATCCAACAGACGAGTTACTGTTGCTCAAATTGAGCTGGTTCTGATAGAAAGGGGTCAAAATACACAGTGCATGACAATATTAGGCATTAGGTCATAATGTTATGCCTGATCGGTGTACCATATTAACATTAGTGTTTTCTTGTGTTTTATGGAATAGATCCGTCTCAATTTTATTTCTATAGCACGATGCAGCTTCACAGAAATGTACAAATTCAGGATATATATTTCACATTTATACATTTATCTCACGCCAGACGTGACGGTGGCGAGGAAAAACTCCCTGAGACGATATCCGAGTGCCTCGTCTAATTTTACCTCCATATTATATCCGGCGCTTGACTCCTGGATATTATTTATTATTGGATTTGTATGCCCGGTGTTAGGACATGCATCTGGATTGTGTGTTAGATTTGCACCGCTGATGGTATCGGTTTTAGTGTGTCGTCTCAGCTCCGCCTCTTTTCTGCATGTGTTTACATGTTTGTCTTTACAGACACACGTCAGCTGTGCATTTAATAAAACCCAGTGGTCTTCTGTGTGAATGCGTCTCTCTGTGGAAGCGTCAGGAAAGGCTTAGAGGTTTCACTGGAATGTGGAATGTGGAATTCTGTGTGTGTGTGTGTGTGTGTGTGTTTTAAATGATCTGCTTTTGCACAATGCAGATTGGATTAGTGCTGCGTTCTTTCCTGGCAGATAATCGATCATAATAAGAACTCTTTGGGAATTCAGTCCCCCGTGCCTCCTTTAGGAGACCTTGTGTAAAATGTGAGAACCCCTGATTGTTCAGTAATGTGCTCCGGTCGCACGGTGATGACAAAACATCTTCCAAATGCAAGATTTATGTGCATTTCTTCGCCACTGTGTCACAGTTACTCTTTAGACTGCTGCAGAATTGGATTTCAGGGACACGTCACTTTGTTGGAGAGTTGATTTTTTTTTTTTTTTTTTTCTTTTCTGCTTGTAAACCGAAAGAATACACGAAATATCGTTTTAGCCGTCTCCCTGGAGCTGATGTTTGCAGTGTGGAGTGGAGATTGTGTGTTGGATTGGCTGGGAATATGTAAATAATGCATCCCGGAGTGTTAGCCATCATCACTCAGAAATATCACTTCAACACATCTCGAGTGTCGAATCACAACTTTTGTTATTTATTCAGAATTATTTATCATTTATTACGGAATTATTTATTCGGTACTTTAGCTTCTCTCCTAACAATAGATCTGATGTATAGAAATATTTATTTCATTACTCTTTTGCTCTTTTGTTTCTCCCCAGCATCTCCCTGTTGTGTTTTTTTTAATTTTTTTTATTTATTTTTTTATTATTATTATTTTTTAATTTTATTTAAAAAATATTTTTGTGTTGATGTGTTTTTGTCTCTGATTGATATTTTTTGTTTATTGTTGTTTATTAATTTCCTGTCCTATGTCTATTAGCTTAGGATGTAAAGTGTCCTTGAGCTGTGAATATACGCCATATCAAATAAGCTATAATAATAATAATAATAATAATAATAATAATAATAATAATAATTTCTTATTTTTAATATTAATAATAACAGATTCTTGTATCAATAATAATGATAAGAATTATTGTTGTTGATGATTATTATTATTATTATTATTATTATTATTATTATTATTAGTAGTAGTAGTAGTAGTTTAAATAAGATATTCATAATAATACTACTACTACTACTAATAATAATAGTAACAGGACACCAGTTCAGTAGTTCTTTCCATCTTCCGGTCTTTAGTTCTATTAGAGTCGCATTGAAACCTGAGCTGGTTTCTGTATCTTGGGCTCAGTGGCAGCTGGAGGTTTGTGTTACAGTATGAAAACCCTGCAGAGCTCCTGAGAGTTTTATGGCACAATGATTGATGGACCTCATGTTCTTATTTGCTCAGTGCTGCGGCTTTAAGTGTGTAGTCTCTGGGTGTTTTTGGGCAGGAGGGCGTAATTAACGCGTTCGTCCATGTTACTGGTTTAACTGGAAAGCTGTACCTCGCCCTCCTCTCTTCCTCCTCTCACATCAGATGCAGGTTTCCATGAGAGACCACAGTTAAGCCAGTTCTTATCACACCACTAGACGTTCAACAGGAAGCAGATTCATTACGGACTCCGCTGTAACGAATGCGGTTTTATTCATCTATACTGGGAACGAGGACTGCTTTTTCCACCACAGCCACTAATCACTAATTTCATCAAAGCTCTTAAATGGATCATTTTTTCCTTCATGCAGTTTGCTTTTTTTTTTTTTTCCCCTCGTCGCCGGTTTGCAGTAGGACACAGAGTAAAGTGGTCAGGGATGACCGAGTAGTGCCGTTGTTCTGTCCAGCATCAGTGTCAGACCCCCCCCCAAAGTATATGAAAGGGAGCAGACGTCTGGACGGTACTCTGGGAGGCTGGTATTGCCTTACAAGGAGATGGTGCAGGGAGAGCAGATCGTAAATCAACCGTGGCCTCGAATCCCCTCGCAGCCTGGATCTGCCAGCAGTGTGAAGCAAATGGCAGTTTGGCTGTGTGGAGAGAGAGACGGAGAGACAGAGACACACACACACCGTGACACTGTGCCCGTCTCTGCCACTCGGCTCTGTTGTGTGGGCACAGAGACAGCTGCTGCAAGCTTTTGAGCGGGTTAAGAGCCACCTGTCATCAGGGTGAAAACAGCTGACATGGACTCATCACATCACCCGGAGCTGCACTGCATCACCGCTTTGATTTCAGTGTGTGGGGCTGGAAAACGATCTTGGTCCTTCTCTAAATGCCATAACATGCGCTCACTTGTCAGTGATGCTGAGTTTGCCTTTTGGCAGTGAGTTTACTCTCCAGTGTCCTGCTGGGTGATGGCTTTAACTCTAGGTGTATAAAGAAAGGAAAACCTTGGAGGAAAATTTCTTGTTCAGGGTGAGGTTTTTATTTTATTTTATTTATTTATTTTTTTTAAAATAAAAATTTCCTTTTGGAATTTGTTCTATGACGCTCCAATAATGGAGTCTGAGCCAAAATGTTTTCATCTACACGCTTTTATGTCTTGAGAAAAGAAGAATGTTGGGGGAAAACTCAATGGAGAACAGAGAAGAGAGTGCAAAATAGGAGGGAAAAAAGAAATGGTTTGAAACAAGTAGACAGAAAGGAAGAAGGAAATAATTGTGATAATTATTCGGGGACAGAATGGTTGTTAATATTATTATTATTATTATTATTATTATTATTATTATTATTATTAACAATATATAAATCCAATTTCTGTGCCACTTATCCTACACAGGGTCGCAGGGAGCCTGGAGTCTATTCCAGGGGCCTCAGTGGACACCCTGGACACTCTCTCTCTCTCTCTCTCTCTCTCTCTCTCTCTCTCTCTCTCTCTCTCTCTCTCACACACACTCACACACACACACACACACACACACACAAAACACAACACAATACGGACAGTTAGTCAGCCTACAATGTCTTTGTGCATGTCTTTGGATTGGTGAGGAAACTCTGAGTCGAATCCCCAACCTCTGAGGTGCAAGGCTTATTATTATTATTATTATTATTATTATTATTATTATTATTATTGTAGGAGGAAGTGAGTAGAAAGCAATGGAGAGATATATATGAGAGAGAGAAGGGATGTGTGTTAGTTAATAAGTAAGAAGTTAGTTAATAAGCCTAGTTGCTGGTTGGTTGGTTGGTTGTAAAGCCCACAAAGACAGCATCATATGACGAGGTTCAAACGGTCAGTGTGCAAACTAGCAAGCGTCACATTACTGTGTTTTATTGGAAAGGTTTCATACTTTAAACCAAAATTTAAAGTAGTTTCCTTAATTCTCAATGATTCCTGAAGATCTTTTGAAAAGCAGTTTGAACAAAATTGGTGTTACGAAGTTCAACTGAAAGGTGCTGCAATCTTTCTGGAAAGGTGCTAACAATGTTATCTTCGCCGTCCCAGCACGGTGACGACTAAATTTAGTATCAGGTTGTTTGTTTGACCTGAGCCGTGACTGGGTGACCTTTGCTGCAGGTTTAGATGCCAAATTGGTTAGAAGGCATTTCACTGTGGTGTGTGTGTGTGTGTGTGTGTGTGTGTGTGTGTGTGTGTGTGTGTGGTGTAACACACACCTGCTGAAAGCAGATTCCCAAATTTCCCCCAAACTGCCTGCCTGCCTGCTCCGGCTACGCTTCACTCAGATTCATTTAGAGCCCACGACGTCCCATCTGAATGAAATCACTGCAAGGCTGTGCGCTGAGACAGCTGGATTGTGCTCGTGCCATGTCTGGAAGGATGGAGCGAGACATCTTCCCCGCGCTTTTGTTTACATATTTTAAAGCTCCTGGAGGGCGGGCAGAAGAGCGTCTGCTGGCTGTGCTGGAGACCTTAAACAATAGCTGTCAGGCTGTGACCTCGGGGCAAACTGGCCGCCCAAGGAGAGATCATATTGTAGTTGAGGAGAAGAAGCTGGTGGATCGCTCAGCTTTCGATCTGATGCGCAGCTGATAAAGAAAACCTCTAGGCCTGGACGTGGCTCCGCTTAACAGACTGTAACATCTGCTCAAGGCTTTCTTTTTAAGCCACTGCAGTCAGAACTCCATGATAATCAGAGGAGCCTGGGTTATTCTAAATTACCGCAGATTTTCTGCAGATTTGGACAAGACGTGCCGTGCGACATCCTCAGCCGAAGCCCTATTCCATTCACGTGTGTCGAACGTGAGTGCAGCTCTCATAGAAGGCCATTACATTTTCAGCAGACGCCCTCATCCAGAGCGACGTACAAAAGTGTTTTTAAGTCTCTATCAGTGAACATATCAACAGTGGTTTGCCTGGTCACAGAATAAGGATACCATGAGTCAAAGTTTTTGGTAGGAAATATAGCACACAAACAATTTTTAAAAATAAATTTATTTATTTATTTATTTATTTATTTATTTATTTATTTTTTGTTGCTTATTTTACATATTTTACCAATTTTATTTGACGCATTTTACTTATTTTATTTGACATTTTATTTTACATACTTTACTTATTTTACATATTTTATTTTACACAGTTTATGTTTTTTGTTGTACATATTTTAAAAAGTTTACTTCTTTTCTTGTACATGTTTTGCATATTTTATTTGAGATTTTGCACATTTTACTTTTTTATTTCACACATTTTGTCTGCCGCTTATCCGAACTACACTCGGGTCACGGGGAGCCTGTGCCTATCTCAGGCGTCATTGGGCATCAAGGCAGGATACACCCTGGACGGAGTGCCAACCCATCGCAGGGCACACACACACTCTCATTCACTCACGCAATCACACACTACGGACAATTTAGAGATGCCAATCAACCTACCACGCATGTCTTTGGACTGGGGGAGGAAACCGGAGTACCCGGAGGAAACCCCCGAGGCACGGGGAGAACATGCAAACTCCACACACACATGGCGGAGGCGGGAATCGAACCCCCAACCCTGGAGGCGTGAGGCAAACGTTTCACACATTTTATTTTACATATTTTTCATATGTAATTTCATATGCTTCTTTTCTGGTCGGAGTTCCAGAGCTGCAGAGGAAACTGAGCAGATTCGCTTCCTTTTTATCCTCGTTTAGTTTTCTGGAGCTCTTTTTCCCCAGAGCCTGTTAAGACCATGTGCTCCATGTGCTTGAACGATGCTTTGAGGATCAGCATATTTGAGTAGAAGCTGTGTGAAATCAGCTTTGCCCAGCTGCACCGTGTGTGTGTGTGTGTGTGTGTGTGTTTTGTGTGTGAACCCATTAACCTTTTAGAGCCTCGTTCCTCTGATTGCTGCCTGTTGCAGATCTCCTACTATTTCCTGCTTAATGACCCTGTAATGGCTTCCAAGCCCGAATCCTCGCCACCACAAACTCCAGCACATTACCTCTTTTTGGTTTCTTTTATTTTAGCTCTCAATTAGATGTTGCTTTTTTGTTCCATGTTCTCTAAGTACCCGCGTTAAACCACAGATTCTCCAAAGGGTTTACGACCAAGCCGAGGTTAGACTTATGGAAAAATAACCGCTGGGTGGGAGGAGTCGGGGTTACACGCGGGGTCGAGCCAATTCACACACGTGCTCAGGGGAAATGACCGTTAAAGTACTTGAGGGTTTAGTGTGTAGATTTACATGTGACAGATTTGTAATAAGTCAGTACTATGTTCTGGAAGCATTTCACATGGATAATTATTGACTCCATTTCAAGTAATGGAGAAGATTAAAATGGATTAATAAAAAAAAAATAATAATAATAATTAGCTTCCTGTATTATTATTCCGAATAATTTGAATTGAAATAATGACAGGTATTGAAAAAAATTTCTTCTTCAAAATTTTTATTTATTTATTTAATATGCTTATTTTTTATTGATTGATTATTTCCTTTTTCTTTTTTTTTTTCTAATTATAATAGTAATACTTTTGTCATTTTTATCTGCTGTTATTTAATAAAATGTTCAAACCGCATGCTTTATTTTTCCTGTTATATTTTAATTTTTGGTCAAATACAGTTTTTTCCACAGATTTAATCTCCTGTAATCCCTTTATGTGAATTGTATCCCTGTTCCTTTGTAGATTAAATCCCATTACAGCATTTAGGAGCTTTACTTCCGCATAACAAAAAAAAAAAAAAAAAAGGAAAATCTGTTTCCTTCTCAAAGTTCACAAAGCCATTGCAGGAGTGATGTATTTTTTATGAAACATTACACCTTTTGTTTGTTCTTAAAGCAGGTTGTCTGTGCTAGATTAGACGCACAGAGAGGAGTTAAGTCTGGGTCAGCGTGTCACTAACGTCTGGCTGATTCCTCTGTGGTGAAACGCAGCACAAACACACCCCTGTGTGCTAGCGGCTAGACGCCTGGCGCGTTGGTGTCAGATCTGCGGCTCTTCTGGTGGGTTAAGGCACGAGATGTTTGCTCGTCTCGTCTCGCTGCCGTGCAGAATCGGGCCGCGGGCGACGTGAGATAGTTGTGTGTTTACTTTCAGATATGTTAAGAGTTCAGTTTCAGCTTCAAGTGCCTTACTGTCGCTGCTGGAGGTGTAGCTCATACCAACCACCAAGGGGATGTGACTAAGAGGCTGGAGGAAAACGGAGGAAGATCTCAAATCAGTAGTGTAGGGAATTCTTAAAAAAGCTGCTTCAAGGCAAAGTGGAACTATAATTATTTTCTGTAACATAAAACAATACAGCAACTCTAAGAGACCAGAGATCCTTCATGCTCAGTGATAATTGCTGGCTATTGATGACTAGATGTGTGTGTGTGTGTCCATCAAAGTGACAAACTTGAGAACTTTATGTAAATATGGAGTGATTCGGAGCAGTTACTACCAATGGGGTAGAGCGATGTGATCCGTGACAAAGATCATCACTGCTTCTCCTTCATCATTTTACACACAAACTTCAAATCTCCCTCCAGAATGATTCATTTTAGTGGCACATGGAATGCTAGCTGCTCCACCCACTGATTACTATGGCAACCATAATGGAAAATGGAAAGCGTAGGTTAATATTAATGCGCTGGCTCAAATTTGTTTCTATGGCAACAGACAACTGACCGGGACATGCATGGTGGACATGGAACATCATTTAAGACTAAAAATTAACAGATCAAGAACCAGGATGATGTTTAACATAAAGTGTTTAAGCTTGAGGATTAATAGAATGTTAATGGAAGGAGTCTCCGGTGTTAGAGAGTCTTCAGGACAGAGGTCTTTGTGTCTCGTGAGTTTTATTTGTCTAGTTAAGCTTCAAGAGAGAGAAAGAAGAGAGGCTGGTATAGCAGATGTAAGATAAGTGATGATAGGAACTTGTCTCCCCGTGCTTGGTGGGTTTCCTCCGGGTGCTCTGGTTTCCTCCCACAGTCCAAAGACATGCTTCTAGGCTGATTGGAGTCTCTAAATTGCCCGTAGTGTGTGATTGCGTGAGTGAAAGTGTGTGTGTGTGTGCCCTGCGAAGGGTTGGCACTCCGTCCATGGTGTATCCTGACTTGATGCACGATGACGCCCGAGATGGGCACAGGCGCCCCGTGACCCGATAATAGATCAGATGAGCGGTACAGACAATGGGAACTTACAACTTAACAATGGCGGACTATCGGGGTATAAAGGGAATAAAACCCTTTTCACACATCTCTTGGTGATTTTTATCCCCCAGCATTTACACACACTTATCGGAGGATTACATGTAATCTGAGCACAGAATGTGAAACCATCTTAGTTCTGAAAAATGTTGATCCAAATGTGTGTTCAAGGATAAGAATGTAAAAGCACAGGTTTGTTAGACGGTGTTGTTCTGCCCCGGAGGCATCTAGCTCTTACCTTTTCCTCCTTCAGCTCCATAAATTGCCAGTTGCACAGAGTGGGTGGTGGATGACCTGCTGTTTACAGACTGACGCTGCAGATGTGACTAATGCCACAGCAGCACTGTTTCTCCTGCAGCGTATTTAAAAGCATTCTTCAGCAAATGTCAGTCCCTCCAGGATTCATCAGGTTTTTTGGGGGGGGTTTTTTGTGGCCAAGAATGCTGGATTTTGTTGCTGCATTTTTTTTCCCTTGGGGATTGGTGAAATGGCAAGCACACGATTCTTCTTTTAAGCTCACACCAGTGAAGATACACATGCAATGACTTTCTGTGAAAGCTGTACTCCTGTTCGGTGCATGTGAATACAAGAAGGTTTTGATTGGATGCACGTTCTGATGTCACACGACACGTTTCGCCCAGATCTGTGAAAAAGTTCAAGAAGCTTTTATTGTCATTTCAACCATATAGAGCTGGTAGTACACAGTAAAATGAAACCACGTTCTTTCAGGACCACGACATTTACATACATTTCTGGCATTTGGCAGACGTCTTTATCCAGAGCGGCTTACATTTTATACAACTGAGCAATTGAGGGTTAAGGGCCTTGCTTGGTCAAGGGGCCCAGCAGTGGCAGCTTGGTCGACCTGAGATATGACCTCACAAGCTTCTGATCAGTAGCCCAACACCTTAACCACTAAGCTACCACATCCCACAATACATTTACATTTCTGGCATTTTGCAGAGTCCAGAGTGACATACATTCATCTTTTCTATACAACCGAGCAATTGAGGGTTAAGGGCTTTGCTCAGGGGCCCAACTGTGGCAGTTTGGTGGTCACTGGGATTTGAGCTCTGTCTGACCAGCAGTCCAGCAACTTAACCACTCGGCCAAAGCCTGGACCATGGGGCTACGTACAACACAGAACTAAAGTGCATGTGTTTGCATTAAAGTGCAAACAGTGTAAGATGGTGGTTGTTGTTGTTGTCGTCCTTCGGTTGCTTCCTGTTCGCCATAGCGGATTATCTCATCTCATATTCTTGTCGAGCTTTACACCTGATGCAACCCTCCTATTTTATCCGAGCTTGGAACCCCTCAGTGTCTGGATTGGTTCCCTGCCTGGGATTCGAACCCCGTCTGTGGCGGTGAGAGCACAGGAATCTTCCGCTGGAGCAACGGGAACGTTACAGCAAGCATGCCGGTTTAGTA
The DNA here is from genome assembly GCA_033459395.1 of Hemibagrus guttatus. Taxonomy (NCBI): domain Eukaryota; kingdom Metazoa; phylum Chordata; class Actinopteri; order Siluriformes; family Bagridae; genus Hemibagrus; species Hemibagrus guttatus. Next base: position 3,695,696 of record JAUCMX010000011.1, read on the forward strand.
CAAGGCACACTGCAGCGTCACCGATCAGTACACAGCACGAATTTCTTCTCTTAATATTACAGAGTTTGCCTTCGTTTCTGCGCAACATCACAACATCCTGGAAGTATTAAGTTGGAATTAAAATGGCCTTGGATTCGAACATGCAAAAGATCTGTGCAATTCCTGAGGTTTTCAGACAATTTAATGAAAGCCTGAAATTTATTTCTGACATTGACCATCAGTGATTATTCTGCTCATTCGCATGTGGATTGACATAATTGACTTAAGTGTTTTTCACATTGTGGTTGACCATGCTCTCAGCCACAAGAACATGCAGCTCTTTTCTTTTTTTTCTTTTTTTTGCTCCTGCTGAGCGGGCAGCAAAATTATTGGCCCTGTTTTTTGATTTTTTGTGTTTCAAGCGTGTCATACGATACCTCTTGGATTTGGGCACTCGGTCTGATCCAGAACCACTGACCCGAGTGCGTGCATGAGAAACTCTCTGAACCCTTCCAAAGCAAGACGAGCTCCTCGTCTCTTTATATCGATCCTAAACTGCTTTCGGTTCCACACCAGGTCTTGACGCTGCAGTGTGGATCAATTTCTTCCTTTCCCACTTTCAGCTTCGAGCTCGTATGTCGTATTTCGGTTTTCTCCGTGTGGACTGAAAGCCCCGGGGATGGAAACGAGGTCAGCGCTCTGTGACTGGATGCTCGTCATGTGTGCAATTAGTGTCTTGTGACCTGGAACCTACAGCATGCAGCCTGCAACTGGAAGGCGCTCTGATTCAAGCACATAACAGTTCGCTGAAAAGTTTGGAAAAGATGTCTAAATATACAAAACATATTACCTGGAGTCAGCATTGTTCTACTGATGACCAGGAGTTTCTCTTTTCCTCCCACATTTCCACTTCTGTACCGTGTGACAGCTTTGCTCACATTTTCAGAAATGTGCAGGGGTGTGAAACATTTCAGTTCCACCTGAGCATTATGGATAATAATAAGTGCCTTAAATAATAGGAGCGATTGTGATTGTGTATCTCTCTGATCTCTAGCTGACAGACAAAACAATAAGAGAAAAAGTGATCGATAGAAGTGCGCTGATGGATCCTGTCAGAAAGGTGAGATCCTGTCAGAAGTGCCGAGCTGCTGTGAAGTGATAGACGAAGTTTCACGGACGTCTAATTTTAGGGTCTCTTCTCTTCATTTGGCTCAGTAATGTGTAAAGGATAATCCACAGCTAGATTGAACGGGTTTAATACACGACGTAGAGGGAAGGAAGCACATGGAGTATATGGGAAGAAGGTTTATAAACGATATTAGAGATATTGGAGAGAATGAGGGAAAGAATGAGAGAGAGAGAATGAGGGGAAAATGAGGAGATGAAGAGAATGAGGGGTAGAGAGAGAGAGAATGAGGGGGAGAGGAAGAGAATGAGGGAGAGAGGAAGAAATGAGGGAGAGAGAGAGAATGAGGGGGGAAAATGAGGGAGATGAACAGATATGAGGGGGAGAGAGAGAATGAGGGAGAGAGAGAGAGAATGAGGGGAAAAATGAGGGAGAGAGCAAATGTGGAGAGAGAATGGGGGGGTGAGGGAGATGAAGAGAATGAGGGAGAGCGAGAATGAGGGGGAAAAATGAGGGAGAGAGAGAGAATGAGGGGGAGAGGAAGAGAATGAGGGAGAGAGGAGAGAGAATGAGGGGGAGAGAGAGAGAGAATGAGGGAGAGAGAGAGAATGAGGGGGGAAAATGAGGGAGATGAAGAGAATGAGGGGAGAGAGAGAATGAGGGGAAAATGAGGGAGAGAGAGCGAATGTGGGAGAGAGAATGGGGGGGTGAGGGAGATGAGAGAATGAGGAGAGAGAGAATGAGGGGGAAAATGAGGGAGGAGAGAGAATGAGGAAGACAGAATGAGGGAAAGAATGAGGAAGAGAGAATAGGGGAATGAGGGAGATGAGAGAATGAGGGGAGAGAGAGAGAATAGGGGGAGAGGAGGAATGAGGAGAGAGGAGAGAATGAGGGAGAGAGAGAGAATGAGGGGGAATGAGAGAGCAGAATGAGTGGAGAGAGAGAATGGGGGAGGGAGTGAAGAATGAGGGAGAGGAGAATGAGGGAAAGAGGGAAGAGGGGAAAATGAGGGAGAGAGAGCAAATGTGGGAGAGAGAATGGGGGGGTGAGGGAGATGAAGAGATGAGGGAGAGAGAATGAGGAAGAGAAGAGAGAGAATGAGGGGGAGAGGAAGAGAATGAGGGAGAGAGGAAGAGAGAATGAGGGGAGGAGAGAGAGAGAGAATGAGGGAGAGAGAGAGAATGAGGGGGGAAAATGAGGGAGATGAAGAGAATGAGGGGGAGAGAGAGAATGAGGGGAAAAATGAGGGAGAGAGAGCGAATGTGGGAGAGAGAATGGGGGGGTGAGGGAGATGAAGAGAATGAGGGAGAGAGAGAATGAGGGGGAAAAATGAGGGAGGGAGAGAGAATGAGGAAGACAGAATGAGGGAAAGAATGAGGAAGAGAGAATAAGGGGGAAAATGATGGAGTGAGGGAGATGGAGAGAATGAGGGATATAGAGAGAATAAGGGGGAAAATGATGGAGTGAGGGAGATGGAGAGAATGAGGGATATGGAGAGAATGAGGGAAATGGAGAGAGTGAGGGAGAGAGAGAATGAGGAAAAGAATGAGGGAGAGAGAATGAGGGAAATGATGCAGGAGAGAGAGAATGAGGGAGAGAGAGCGAATGTGGGAGAGAGAATGGGGGGGGTGAGGGAGATGAAGAGAATGAGGGAGAGAGAGAGAGAATGAGGGAGAGAGAATGAGGGAAAGAATGAGGAAGAGAGAATAAGGGGGAAAATGATGGAGTGAGGGAGATGGAGAGAATGAGGGAAAGAATGAGGGAGAGAGAGAATGAGGGAAATGATGCAGGAGAGAGAGAGAATGAGGGAGAGAGAGAATTGGGGAGAGACAGGGAGGACTAATATTCTGTGAGTTGAACTACTTCAGATTTGATTGATGTATTTAATTGAATAAAATGTTCAGGTTCATCATGTACATTAAACAACTTCCACAAATCCTCCGTCTAGCTGTTCCCAGTCAGAAGATGTTGGAACACTGAAGCCGTCTCACTCTGTCTGCAGCTGGAACTGTGTGTTACTATGGTTACAGATGTTTATAGGTAGCAGATGGATTTAGAATGAGGATTAAACTGACAGGTTGAACTCGCACCTTCCAGCCAATCAGGACGGAGTATTCAGACCATCCCGCTATAATACACAACACTGCACAACATTATAATAATAATATCCTTATATACCACTCCTACAGCCTTGTGATTTTATTTAGTCACAGATGAATATTAATGCATTTGTTCCGATATATTAACGTTTCTACGGGAAAACGTGGCGAATGTAAACACATTTTTAAAAACTGTGTAATCATCGATTTTGTGACGTTTTCAGAGATTTTATTTTTACATTTTTGAACATTATTTTGTGGGTGAAGAGTCTCCAGTGTTGGTTTTTCAATCCTGGAAAAGTTTCAGCATGGAAGGACGTTAACATCATGCTGATTTTTTTTTATTTATTATTATTTAATTTAATTCTATTTTATTTAATTTTTATTGTATTTCATTTGATTTATTTTATTTTTATTATTTGTTATTTTTAATTTTATCATTTTATTTTTATTGTATTTCATTTGATTTATTTAATTTTTTATTATTTATTTATTTATTATTTTTACTTGTCATTTGATTTTTATTTGTTTTTATTTATTTATTATTTATTTATTTATTTATTTATAATTGAAACACAAATGGCAAGAGCCTTGAGAGGAAATGACTGTGTTTATAGCTGCTATAACATAAGTAAGAACAAGGCCTGACTTGTGTCCCAGGTATTAATTATTTCCCTATAATTACATTATACCTGCGCTTTATTACATTAACTGATCACATCTTGGCTCATCTTTTTAAAGAGCACCTCTATTAGCATCCTATTAGATGTAGAATCACGTGTACTCCATTTGTTTAGGTTTGTAAGCTGTTCAGACACGGCTTGTATTTATTTATTTTTATTCAGACAGAATCACACACCTGCACAGGCCACAGGGTCAGACAGCAGTGCTGTATTTTTGACCTTGAGTCATGACCGAGGAAACATTCAAAATGCCTGTGTGATTAAAATGCCTGATTTATCTGCGGCTTTTTTCTTTTTAACTTACTACTTAAATCGGTGAAATTGCAAGCACAGCATTTTTCTTTTAAACTCCGATCCTTCAAGAGTTGATTTTTGTGTTCATTTGTGCGGTTGTGATATCCTGAGGATCTTGTACAGCTCTTCTGATGAGTCCCTGTTGCACTTGATGTAGAATTTCAACACTAGGTTAGAAAACTGAACTGAAAATCCAATGCATGAACTGTGTGTGAGGGGAAGTCAAATTATAAAGCTACAGATCCATGAGCGTGCCTTGGCTTGGGTGTAATTGCATGTGTTGAAAGTGAAGTGTTTGAAAGGAGCGCGGTCCTGGAAGTCGGCCTCCCGCTGAGCTCGCGCCGCAGGAGGTCTGTGACTGCACCGAAGCCGTAATGGGCGTTGCGATTAATCATTTTCAGTACAGGTTTCTAACTGATCTTGCTGCCGTGTAAAACGAAAGGATTTATCAGCTTAAGCCGATTGTAAGAGCACAAGAGGGCCCACGGTTTCAGTGCCTTGGGGGCGAAGTGTCCAGGCGATTAGAGACGCTCTCCTCTCTCTGAGAGATTAGTGATGTGGAAAAGCGTAGCGAGTCCTGCTCTCCTCACTCGTTGGGTTAAACTTTAGGTGTCGTCCTCTGTCCATGTCCTCTGTCCTCTGCGTGTCCGAAATAAACCTAACACAGGGAGAGATGTGAGCTTGGGGTGGTTTTTTGTTCTCCCTTACAGACGTACAGACTGCAGTTTGATGGCGGTCAGCTGTGTATTAACCATGTTGTATAAAATATATACTTTAAAATAATGTGAGCGCTCATGGTCATGTTGGTCACATGGTCATGTTAAATACAGCTTACTGGAATTTATTTATTAACTAGGGATTACGGAACTCGCTTTTAATAATATACTGGAAAAACCTGACCACTTAAATACAGATGTGCGCTCTGGATTGGTCACAATCCTAGTATTATACAGACTCCACTTTTCCCACACACACACACACACACACATGTAGTGAATAAAATTCATCCAATCCATTTGAACTTTAACACCAAGTCAGTGGAAAGTGTTTCTGGATATTTTCGAAGGTGTGTGTGCACACAAAAAACCTTTTGTTTTGAAAAACAAAACAATAAAACCTAGGTATCTAAGTGTAATATAAGGTTCCATAGAAGCATCACATTTCTCTTTTTTACTGCTACTTCTACATTTATTCCTGAAGAGCAGGAATCTCCCCTAAAACACACCATCCTGTACAGCGCATTAGCATCCCGTGTGGGTTTGAGGGAAGCCGACTCTCGAGACAGAGCTGCACGAGGTCACTCTTCAGCCCTGCGGCTAACACAAACATGTCACTCAGCACCTGGTCATTAATCGGGGGGAAGAGGACCTGCAGCCCCGGCAGGTTTGCACCTGAGCTCTAAAGGCCAGCGAGATCAGCCCCTGCCCCCCGGGCAGCAGGCATCTGCCCTGCACAGCATGCTCACCTTTCCTTATCATCTTCTGGGCTGTCTTTACTCTGTGTGTGTGATTTGTAGCAGATGATGGAGATTCAGAAAAGCTGTGCAGCCGCTTTGCCATCTCTGCTCTCGTAGAGATAATTAACACAAGCTGGAGTCGTGTCATTAAAAATAAGCAAATTGTGTAAACCAGGAGGGAGGTGGTGGTGGGTTAAGAAAGAGAAATAGTTTGAGCAGAAGGAACAGAGGATAAAATGATGTCAGCGATGGCTGTCGAAACAGGATCGCTGGGCTCAACCCTACCTGTCTTTCATACAGAAAAGGTTTACGGTTTCATAGATAAAAAGATACAACACAGTACAACAGCCATGAGGACAAAACACAATGGTTTTGAAGAAGCGAGGCTTTCTGAGCCAGACTGAACATTTACGCAGCTTATAATAGACAGCCGTGTAACGATTACACAGAACTAAACAATCCCTAGACTTCATTTATATGCCGCATTGTACGAGCATCATGCTTTCTCTCTTTCTCTCTCTCTCTTGTCAGTCAGAGTGTAAGGGATTGATATCCAAGCGCAGACCGTATCAGAAAACAGAAAGATGCCTCTCTCCTCTAAGGGTGTTACTCTGCCCTGTGATGCAGCAGGAGCAGCAGTTTATAAAGACGCAGACGCTGCATTCATGATCTTTTGAGGAAGCATGTGTGTGTGTGCTTCATCCTCCCTGTTTTGATAGATGTTGTGTGACAGGGTTAGCTAGTGTGTGTGTGTGTGTGTGTGTGTGTGTGTTTATGTCCCACCATAATGGGTTTTTTTTCGGAGGTGCAGCATAAGGAACTGGGTCTGGGTCATTTAATCAGGAAGGCAACATGGTTCTCTTCTGCTTTATGCTGGATCTGTGTATTTTTCAAACCTCCAGTCCTCAGAAAACAGCACTTTGCCATGGAAACTCACTCAGTGGTATCCTCTATAGAGAATCAATCACAGCTCAGAGACTGTGTGAAGTCTTTTTTAATCATCTTTAGACCTGGAAGACTCGCTCTGGGGGGGGCAGCAGTGGATTAGTGGGTTTGGTTAGAACGTTTGTCTCACAGCTCTGAGGCTGGGGATTCGATTCCTACCTCCACCATGTGTGTGTGTGTGTGTGTGCAGTTTGCATGTTCTCCTGTGTTTCAGGGGTTTCCTCTGGGTACTCCAGTTTCCTCCCACAGTCTAAAGACATGTTGTAGGCTGATGATCATCATGTTGATTTCATCAGTCATTGTATTGTATTCATGCTATTAATTTTTTCAAATGATATTTTGTTTTTTATTTTACATTTGCATTCTATTTATTAATTAATTCATTCATTGTCTACTGCTTATCCCATCTATTCTCGGGTCATGGGGAGCCTGTGCCTATCACAGGCGTCATTGGGCATCAAGGCAGGATACACCCGGGACAGAGTGCCAACCCATCACTGGGCACACACACACACACACACACACACACACACCCCCTCTCATTCACTCACGCAATCACACACTACGGACAATTTAGAGATGCCAATCAACCTACAAGGCATGTCTTTGGACTGGGGGAGGAAACCGGAGCACCCGGAGGAAACCCCCGAGGCCCGGGGAGAACATGCAAACTCCACACACACATGGCGGAGGGGGGAATCGAACCCCCAACCCTGAAGGCGTGAGGCAAATGTGTTAACCACCAAGCCACCGTGCCCCCCTGCATTCAATTTAATTTTTGTTAAATTCTATTTTTATTTTTCCATTCCTAATTTATTTTTTATATATACATGGACTGTTAAAAAGTGTCTCTGTGTGCCGCACTGTGTATGATTGAGTGTGTAACTCATATAATTTGATTTGATTGGCAGCTCTAAACTGTTTCGTGTGTGTGATTTACGTCCTATGATGGGTTGGCACCTTGTCCAGGGTGTCCCCTGCCTTGTGCCCCGAGTCCTCTGGGTTTGACTCCAGGTTCCCTGTGACCCTGTGGGTGGATGGATGGATGGAGGGAGGGATGGATGACTCTCTCTGTCTCATTTACTCAAACCCCATCTTCTCAGTGTTCCTGATCCTAATGCTTGGACAGAAATGGAAGACCAGATAAATTATATAAACTTATGGACATTTGGACTACTCAATTATAAGATGCTGAAATCTGAGCTCGCAGAGTTCCTGACTGCCTCTGCTCTAAGGATCTGCCTGATACACCCTGAAGCCATATTTCTGGTTGGAGTCTCTTCACTTGGAGCTGCTCACTGCTGTTAAAGATGCTCCACATGGACTCCACCTGGAGATATATGAGACCGGTGTGGATAGAGCTACTCGGAGACCATGGCCGTTGCTTTAAACTTCTGTTGCGGCGGTCAGTTTTGCACTCGAGTCTCCGTCATTGAGGTGTTTTTGTTGGTTTGTTTTTTAATAAGCTTTTTAAAAACTCATCAGTATGAAGGATCCTTTAGATGACTTTCTGTCTGCTGTATAACGCTGATCGGTTTATAATAACCGTGAAACAAAGTTGAACAACTACCACAGAAATAGCTTTACCCTGGAAAACTGTTATGAACATGGAAAAAACCCCCACTTATTTCTTTTCCTTTGAAGTCTTAACAGCTCTGATTGTTAAGTGATATAATTCCCTTAAAATGCAACCAGATATGAGCGACTCTGCCAAACACAACAGCGTGTTTGGCATGCCACATTACACCAGCATGAAGAGAGGCATAGTTTTTATATAATGTCATCAGTGATGAATATTTCAGCCCACATTCATGGGCTGTTTGACACCTAAATTAGCCATAAAAGTTGCCATGTTTCAATAAGAAATAGATAATGAACTCTGATTTATTCTTTTAATTGAAATATCTTCTGCTCAGGGCGAGTACAGAGACAATCCCGCGGAAAACTGGGTATGACATGGGAGAATTCACCCCAGGTGGAATACACAGAGCCTCATTAACACGCACACACATTCACACACTCGCTTTAGGCGTACGAGTGTATGGACCGAGCATCGTGTGTCTGTGTGTCAGCAGATGTGTACACCGTCTGACCGATTTTGGGATTTCTCATTGATTTGCATTTTGATTGTATGTGTAATGGAGTAAAGCTTGAGGTGTGTGTGTGTGTGTGTGTGTGTGTTAGAGTGAGACAGAGATAGCAAGAGAGGGAATTGGGGGAGAGTTTTCTAGAACTGTTGTGTGTGTGTGTGTTGTATGTGTGTGTAAGGAATCAAAGCCACTCCCCTCTAGTGTCCTCCTTCATTCTGCCTCCATTTTCTTCTTACCCTTTTTTTTTTGGGGTTT
>JAUCMX010000011.1:3714622-3729622 GCA_033459395.1 Hemibagrus guttatus
TCATCTCTCCATCTATCCCAGTCATCTCTCCATCTATCCCAATCATCTCTCCATCTATCCCAATCATCTCTTCATCTCTCCATCTATCCCAATCATCTCTCCATCTATCCCAATCATCTCTTCATCTCTCCATCTATCCCAGTCATCTCTTCATCTATCCCAATCATCTCTCCATCTATCCCAATCATCTCTCCATCTATCCCAATTGTCCCTCCATCTATCCCAATCATCTCTTCATCTCTCCATCTATCCCAATCATCTCTCCATCTATCCCTCTATCCCAATTATTTCTTCCTCTCTCCATTTGTCCCAATCATCTCTTCATCCCTTCATCCATTCATTCATCCATCCAAATCATCTATCCAATCATATTACATATAGTGGGGTTGTGTGTGTGTGTGTGTCTGTGTGTGTGTGTGTTTTAGATGGTGTTGGTGTGTGTGTGGTATGATATAGTGTAGCGTACATGCCCTTGGAGGCTGATTTTGTTCGTTTGTCTATCAGTCCCCAGGGAGTGATGGAGCAGTGAAGCAGGAAGGGAGCAAAGGTTGATATTGGAGTGATGAGGAATGAGGGAATGGATGAAGCGTAGCTGGCAGGCTGACCCTGCTGAAAGCGTGGAGCAATTCCCTGAGCTCTGTAAATCGTAGTGTGTGTGTGTGTGTGTGTGTGTGTGTGTGTGTGTGTGTGTAGATGTCAGTATCCAGCCCTATTAAGCAGCAGTTATATCATGGGATCATTGTTAGTCTTCATCAGGAAAAAATAAAAAGGAATTAAAAATAAAACAAAAATACAACACTGCTTTTAAACAATATGAAGAATAAGAAGCAGGAGTGGGTTAAGGTGTAGACGTGGCAGGATTTAGCTACAGAAACACAACCCCCACCCTAAATAATGGAAAAAAAGTGTGCGCTTGTAGAGGAGTCGTCTTGAGCAAACCCACGTGGAACAAAATTTCCATATGCTGCTTCCCGTGCAATTTGTAGCCTGCAGTGAGAGGCTGCCAGTCGAATTGTGTGCTATTGATTGTCAGTAAATTGCTGTCGGGATTTGGCTAATGGGTCTCTCTGAATGACTGGAAGCACCGGAGCCAGCTGGCCCATGCTGTTTAGCCGTGCATGATGTGATGCTAGTCTGCTGCTCCCTGTTTGACATTAGTCTGATGAAGCAGCCTATTGAGGAGCTTGGGCTTTGTTCAGGAGCTCTTGTCTGCTCTCTTACCAAACACCACTCACACACACATTTCCCCCCCAAAACACTGTGTGGCTCATCAGTGTTCAAATGAACCATGAGACATGTCATATACAGCTGATGCTCTCTAAAAGCTTCTTTTTTTTTCTTCTTCCCTGATTCACAACGCAAATAGCACTGCAAATGATGATGACAAAACGAATGAAAGCATTCTTCAACCCTCAAATCTCCATGATTACGCTGGATATATGATTTCTGCTGAAATAAATCAGTTTAAAAATGCTTTGCAGCTCAGAAGACCACTCAGGAGGGTTGTAGTAGTGTCTTGGAGCAACGAGCGTAGGGTTCAGCTAGGTTCACGGACACGCTTAAAAATCTTCGGCTCTTACGTTATTTCCTAAAGGATACAAGTTCCTAGCTCTTGTAGCCTTTGAATCTCGGTGCCTGCAGAACGTCCAGTATTTGCGTGTAAATGGTTGAGGCAGTGGAACGTTACTAAATCGGCAGAGCAGATCCGCAGGCGGGAAGTCGTGCCTTATTTATAACCCACTTGAAGACACCTGCAGTCTGTGTGTGTGTGTGTGTGTGTGTGTGTGTGTGTGTGTCACTCTCACAGTTAGACAATGACTTGATATCACATTTATAATACAATTGCCTCACTTTAGTCATTGTTGTTTGTCATCGAAGCACTGGACTGATAAAAAGATTCCTTCACTGAATTGGAAAAACTGATCTACTTAGTAAAAGTCAGTCAGTCAGTCAGTCAGATGGTGTTTGTTAGGTCGTGGGAAGCAGAAATGAAAACTCTGTTATGCAAAAATCAGGAAGAAGGAAGTCGTCCTTCTTCCATGGAAAAAAATTCTCCTGGACACGAAACCTGCTGAGCCCAGGCTAGAGATTTGTCCCTGATTTTAGAAATCATATTACATACACTATCGTTCTTGCACTAATAATGTACATTATTTCACTTCCTCAGAGGCACAGCTTTAAATCCACATTCAGGTGAGAATTACTTGGCCGTGTCCCACCACTCTCCTCACCGCCTACAGCTCCGGGGAACAATAACCGTAAAACCACACGTGTACAAATGATGGTTTGACTCGTGTGCGTGTGTATTGTAGGAAACGCCACATCCCGAGGCTGCTTGAGTGCATTAGTGAGAGTGGCAGTTAAAAGCGCATAGCGAGCACTCGCTTCACTTCATCCTGTTAACGTAGAACAGCGTTAAATTAGGTCTGGCCTGCGCAGACGACTGCTGCAGCTGCACCGGCTGCAGACTGTATGCCCCCGGTGTGTGTGTGTGTGTGTGTGTGTGTGTGTGTGTGTGTGTGTGTGTGTGTGTGTGTGTGTGTGTGTGAGAATTCTGACATACATTAGATACATGACTTCAGCAAGCAGTGTTTTTTTTGTTCGACATTATAATTTTCTGTTGTTTTGTTGGAAACATCACTGGTTGTTTTTTTTTTTTTATTTAAGAGAACGGTAGTTTATCTGGAAAATAATCTTATGTGCAAAAATAATCCGGAAAATTAATCTTGCATGCAAAAATCTAAAAAAAAAAAAAAAAAATCCGAAAAACTAATCTTGCATGCAAAAATCTAACAGATGATCTGGAAAAATAAACTTATGTGCAAAAATAATCTGGAAAACTAATCTTGCATGCAAAAATAATCTGGAAAAATAATCTGGAAAACTAATCTTGCTTGCAAAAATCTAAAAAAAAAAAAAAACAATAATCTGGAAAACTAATCTTGCATGCAAAAATAATCTGGGAAAACAATCTGGTAAAAATCTGGAAAACTAATCTTGCTTGCAAAAATCTAAAAAAAAAAAAAAAAAAAATCTGGAAAAATAATCTGGAAAACTAACCTTGCTTGCAAAAATCTATAAAAAAAATAATAATAATAATCTGGAAAACTAATCTTGCATCCAAAGATAATCTGGAAAAATAATCTTTTGTGGAAAAATAATCTGGAAAACTAATCTTGCATGCAAAAATAATCTGGAAAACTAATCTTGCATGCAAAAATAATCTGGAAAACTAATCTTGCATGCAAAAATAATCTGGAAAAATAATCTTATGTGCAAAAATAATCAGGAAACGTAATCTTGCCTGCAAAAATCTAACAAAATAAAATCTGGAAAACTAATCTTGCATGCAAAAATAATCTGGCAAAATAATTTTGCATGCAAAAATCTAACAGATAATCTGGAAAACTAATCTTGCCTGCAAAAATCTAAAAAAAAATAATAATAATCTGGAAAACTAATTTTGCATCCAAAGATAATCTGGAAAAAATAATCTTTTGTGCAAAAATAATCTGGAAAAAATAATCTGGAAAAATAAACTTGCATGCAAAAATAATCTGAAAAAATAATCTGGAAAACTAATCTTGCATGCAAAAATAATCTCAAAATAATCTTGCTCACTTGCATGCATGCAGAAGATCAACTGATATCTAAAGCTCATACATAAATGTTTCCTTTAATTAAAAAGGTAATTCATTTTAATGCTGTTTGAATTTTAAGTATGTAAAATAATGGAAATTATTCTTTTTTTTCCCCACAATTAAAAGCAAATGAAATGATTTAAGCCGCTATCTTGCTTTTGAACCAGAAGATTTAGAATTTTTTTGGAATGATTGTTTTTCGTCTAAATTTAGTACATACTTTTAAATACAATTCAAACAAAGACTGTTATTTAATCCCAGTGTTTGTCAGTGTGGAGTATGATGATGGGATGCTTTAAAATCTGAGGTTATACGAGAAAAATAAATCCTAATGTATGTAATAGAAATTAGAAGGAAGAAAAAGGGAAGGGAGGGAGGAATATGCATCGAACCTCTGTGAGGAGCAGCTCCGACTTTACTATACAACCATGATGGCCATTGTGTTCCGGTCAAACCTCAGTTTCTCAGCACCCCCCCCCCCCCCCCCCCCTTCTTTCTCTCTCTCTCTCTCTCTCTCTCTCTCCCTCCCTCCCTCTTTCTCTCTCTCTCTTCTCTCTCTCTCTCTCTCTCTCTCTATCTCTCTTCCCCCCTATCTCTCTTCCCCCCTCCCACATTTTTTATTTGGTTCTTTGTCTCGATGCATATGCACAGAGGAGACTAAAGGCTGTAAACTTAAGGCTAATATCTTTCATATATATGAAAGGAAACTTCTCTGAACTCCTCTGTAGATAACGTCTTCTGTGCTTCAGCTGCATGTCTCTGTGTATTTTTAGCTTACTGCATCATCATGCTGCTCCTTAGACTCAGCCTTTCGATCCCATGTTGTAGAAATTTCAGCCAAAACACAGTTATTTCCTCATTTGGCGCGACTAACTTCATGGATTTGCCATCATGGATGACTCACTGGACCCGATTCGAAAAGCTCGGTGCAATGCTGTCTGGTTCTGGTTCACTCGGGAATATGAGCTGTTTAGTTTTTGCAGGCCGAGTCAGATGTGTTGTGAAGTTTAAATACACAAGCAGATGCTCCACACGAGTCTTTTTAAGCTTTTAGTTTTTTCTTTTTCTTTTTTTTCTTTTTTATACTGCTTATTGGAAACAGTAACGCTGTGGCTCACCATGTCTCTCATTAACACACGGTTTTTGTTCAGCTTTTATTACCATGTGCTACTTCACCGCTCTCCGGGGCAGTACTTCATTCTCCGGGGCAGTATGTGGCCGGAGCCACCTCACACCGAGAGGCCAGATAGTGGCGTCTTTTGTGTCTCGCCTTCTTCACGTTGCTTATTTAGCGGTTGTGTAAACCCACGATGCATTCCAGACCCGCCCTCATTCCCTGCATGCTGCTTTTGTCTCTTTTTTGCCCTCTGTGTTGCCTGTGTTACTGAATATCTGCCCCGGCTCAATGACCCGCTGTGTTCTATGCTCTGTGGTCACTGTGTAATGTGACGTACATTTTCAGTTCCGAAGCCGTGCTGCTTTTCTCTTTCTCTCTTGTGTGTGTCTTTTTTTTTTCTTTTTTGCTCTCTCGAAGGATTTCTTTATGTCTAGCAGTGAAAAACATTAGCCATAGTTTCCTGAAAGGAGTTTAGGCCCAGTGCCATACACTCGCTCAGCGAACACACAAACTCTGCGCTCACACACTCGCTTAGCTCACACACTCGTTAGCTCAAACATGCATGCTTTGCTCACACACACTTGCTTAGCTCTCACACACACTCGCTCAGCTCTCACACACACTTTGCTCACACACACTCTCAGTATGTGTGTGTCTGTGGTCTGTGTGCATGTGGTGGGTGTGTATATGTATGTGTGTCTGTGGTCTGTGTGCATGTGGTGGGTGTGTGTGTATATGTATGTGTGTCTGTGGTCTGTGTGCATGTGGTGTGTTGTGGTGTGTGTGTGTGTGTGTGTGTGTGTGTGTGGGGAGATGATGGTGGATGTACTGGCATCAACTTTAAACAAGCTCTCACACACACTCTCTCCAAGCTCTCTCACACTCTTACTCTATGCTCTCACACACACTCTCTCCAAGCTCTCTCACACACTCTCTCCTCCTCTCCGGGTAGTTCACCCGTGCACAGCAGTATGGAGACTGGTGTTCAGGGCTGGGGATGTTAATATGTTAATATTGTGAGTACTGTGTGTATCATCGATGCTTCTGCACTGCTGATTGACTCAGTAGTTATTCCATTTAGCGTGTTGTGTAATGCCACTTAAGGGAATGTTTAGGAATATGAAGCAGGACTGGGTGTTATAGACTGTTGACTTTGTCATTGACACTGGGAATGAGGGAGTGGGAAATTCTGACTGCATGAGCTTCCTTCCCTATTTCCTTCCACTTTTTCCTTCCTTCCTTCATTCCCTTATTCCCTTTTTCATTCCTTCCTTCCTCCATTCCATTTTCCTTTCTTTATTCCTTCCCCTTTTCTCTCCTTCCTTCCTTCACTCCTTCCTTATTTCCTCCCCTTTTTTCCTTCCTTCCTTCATTCCCTTTTTCCTTCTTTCCTTCATTCATTCCCTTTTTCTTCCTTCCCTTTTTCCTTCCTTTCTTCCCCCATTCCATTTTTCCCTTTCCCTTTATTTCTTACCTTTTTCTCTCCTTTATACCTTCATTCCTTTCCTTTTTCTCTTCTTCCTTCCTTTCTTCCTTCATTCACTTTTTCCTTCCTTCCATCCTTTTTCTTTCCTTCCTTGAAGCTTCTTACTGATGTGAAGGCTGAAACTTGTGTGTGTGTGTGTGTGTGTGTGTGTGTGTGTGTGTGTGTGTGTGTCTTTGCTGACAGCAAGTGTAGGTGTGTGTGTGTGTGTGTGTTTGAGTTTGTGTTTGTAGTGTGTTTGTGCACATGTAATGTGTGTTTGTTTGTTGTGTGTGTGTCTGTGGTCTGTGTGCATGCGGTGTGTGTTGTGTTTTTGGTGTGCGTGTTTTTTAGTTTGTGCTGTATGTATGTTGTGTGTGTGTGTGTGTGTGAGAGAGAGAGATGATTGATGTACATAAGTGTTACATAAACATTAAAAAGACAGACAGTGGAAGAGGAGTGTGTTGTGCTGCGTTTTGTGTGTTTGAAGTGACACTTGTTCATGCAGATTAACTCCTCACTGAAAAGCATGTTCATTTGACATGAACATTTCTCAGATGTGTGTGCTGAGCTGAATGAAGGGTTTAAAATAGGAGTGTGTCTTTGAAGGCTGTGCTTGTGCTTATTTTAACTCCGCTCGTTTTAGGTTTTTAATGAGGACTCTGTGGGTCTCTGGGCTGGTGAGAGGTGAGAGCAAAGTGGATCTTTCAAAAGCCATGCTTTTGTATAAAAGCCATGACCCTTGACCTCTCCATTGCAGCACTGGTTGTAGGGATGTGACCCTGAAAATGCCCCACAGCTGTCACACACACGTCCCCTCCAGCTACTCCCTAGTCACCAAACATAGCAACTGACACTCGTAAATCTCCGGTGTACAGCAGGCGGAATTCTGCCACACGCATTTCTACAGTAGCTCTACAGTCTCAGCAGAGCAGTTTAGGAAACACACTCAGGAGGTCAGGAGGCCGGAGCATGGAGCTGTGCTACTGTGCCAGGTCCTACTTTGTGTAGAAAACCAGACAGAGGGGGGGCAGAGAGAGAGAGGGGGGGGGGGGGGGGGGGGGGGAGGGAAGGAAAGAGAGAGAGAAAGGGGCAGTGAAAAGAGAGAGAGAGAGAGCGGGGCAGTGAAAGAGAGAGAGAGGGGCAGTGAAAGAGAAGAGAGGGGCAGTGAGAGAGGGGGGGAGGGGGGTAGAGAGAGGGAAGGAGGGACAGAGAGGGGTGGCGGAGAGAGGGAGGGAGGGACAGAGAGGGGTGGGAGAGAGAGGGAGGGAGGGAGGGACAGAGAGAGAAAGGGACAGAGAGAGGGATGGAGCAGAGGACAGAGAGAGAGGAGGGTATAGAGGGAGAGAGGAAGGGACGGGGGACAGAGGGGGACTGAGGAGGGAGACAGCAAGAAAGGGAGACAGAGGGATGGAGCAGAGGACAGAGAGAGAGGAGGGTATAGAGGGAGAGAGGGGTGGCGGGGAGAGGGAGGGAGTGAAAGAGAGAGAGAGGGGCAGTAGAGAGGGGGGGAGGGGGGGGGGTAGAGAGGAGGAGGGTGGGGGAGAGGGGGGAGGGGGGGTGTAGAGAGGAGGAGGGTGGGGGGGAGGGGGGTAGAGAGAGGGAACAGAGAGAGGGAAGGAGGGACAGAGAGGGGTGGGGGAGAGGGGGGGGGGAAGGGGGGGGGGAAAGGGGGGGAGGGAAAAGGGGGGGTGGGGGAGAGGGGGGAGGGAAAAGAGGGGGGGGAAAGGGGGGGAGGGGGGGGGAAGGAAAAGGGGCAGAGAGGGGTGGGCGGGGAGAGAGGGAGGGAAAAGGGGGGAAAAGGAAAGGGGGGGGAAAAGGGGGGGGAGGGGAAAAAGGGAAAGAGAGGGGTGGGCAGAGGAAAAGGGAGGAGGGGAGGGAGGGGGGGGCAGAGAGGGGGGGAAGGGACAGAGAGAGGGATGGAGCAGAGGACAGAGAGAGAGGAGGGTATAGAGGGAGAGAGGAAGGGACGGGGGGGCAGAGGGGGACTGAGGAGGGAGACAGCAAAAAAAAAAGGAAGGGGAGAGAGGGGGGATGGGGGGGGGGGCAAAAAAAGGACAAAA
The DNA here is from genome assembly GCA_033459395.1 of Hemibagrus guttatus. NCBI lineage: Eukaryota > Metazoa > Chordata > Actinopteri > Siluriformes > Bagridae > Hemibagrus > Hemibagrus guttatus. The sequence goes on from JAUCMX010000011.1 coordinate 3,722,906, forward strand.
GGGGGGGAGGGAAAAGGGGGGGTAAAAAGGGGGGGGGGGGAGGGGGGGGAAGGGGGGGGGGGCGGGGGGGGGAGGGGGGGGAGGGAAAAGGGGCAGAGAGAGGGATGGAGCAGAGGACAGAGAGAGAGGAGGGTATAGAGGGAGAGAGGAAGGGACGGGGACAGAGTGAGAGGGACAGAGGGGGACTGAGGAGGGAGACAGCAAGAAAGGGAGAGAGAGGAATGGAGCAGAGGACAGAGAAAAAGAAAGAGGGAGGTCGAGAGAGAGAAGTCAAGAAAGGACTAGTAGTGGCCCACAGCAGCTAAAAACAGATGTGTTTTAAAAACCGTTTTAATGAGAGAAAGCAGAGAAGAGGAAAAGGGTTAATGGCCCTGGACAGAGTATCATAATGAAATCGTACAGCGTGCCCCGCGTGAGTTCAGTGCCACATGATCCAATAAATAAATCAACTGGCCTCTTAATATATCCAAACTGGTCAAACTGGTCCTCATCACCTATAACTGACTCACTGTGTAAATGGGCTGTAAAAGCAAAAAGGGAACAGTGTGTGCGCGTGCGTGCGTCCCAGACTTTCATGATTCGTTTGTATGTGCTGCTACCACTGGTCTTTAAAAAGCTGTCCGCTGGGATTTATGTCCGTGGTCATTGTGTGGTTCCTGGGAAGTCTGAGATGACCTGCATGTCAGATGTTTGGCCTTCTGGAGTTGTTAAAGGAAACATTCACATGACTGATTGAAGGCTAGTTGATTTAACCGAGGCCTGTAACCTCATATATTATGTGCAGCTGACTATCCCCCGTTTCCTTGTCCTTTATTTAATTGCACACGTCATGCAATCTCATCCGCTGCTTTTTATCAACCGTCCAGACGTTCGGAAAAGCCGTTCTCTGAAATGGAAGCGTGCGTCTCGCCCCTGCGGCGATGGTCCAGTACGGAGTGGGAAATCAGCACAGGTTTCCACACTGCTAATGTGATGAGATAATGTGTTTGAGCCGAACTTGTCAGAAGGGAGCTGAGGTATTAGTTTACGCTGTTTCCCAGGGGCAAAGCGGTGCCATCTTCCACATGCTCACTCACACCCAGGGCAGTTTAAAGTAGTCAATCCACTTATCTGCACACGGACAGTATTCCCGAGCTCGGGATCGAATCAGCAGAGCTGTGAAGCAGCAACGCTGTGACTACACCTGAATTTAAGCGGCAGGACGGCGCAGCAGCAAAGAAATCCTCAATTTTTTTGGCCCTTCTGATTTAAATAGGCAACAAAAACTGCACTTTCTCCATCGTTACTCACACCTACGTGTTTGAGGGACAGCCTACAAATGACCAAGATCCTCCTTCTGTTCGGGAAAACACCGACTGTATCCCGGTGCTCTAGTCAATCCCCAAAAGTGGTCCAAGGAAGGAACAGTGGTGAACTGGTGACAGGGTCATGGGCGGCCAAGGCTCATTGATGCACGTGGGGAGCGAAGGCTGGCCCGTGTGATCCGATCCAACAGACGAACTACTGTTGATCAAACTGCTGAAGAAGTTAATGCTGGTTCTGATGTGTCAGAATACACAGAGCATGACGGGTCAGGGCTGTTTTGGCAGCAAAAGAGGGACCAACACAGTATTAGGCAGGTGGTCATAATGTTTAGCCTGGTCAGTGTATTTTAAAGACCTAATGCATTCTAATGACTAGAAGCAAGTCCTTCAACCCCGCTGCTCGAAGGAGCATATAGAAAATCCTTTCTACCCATGCTATCAGACTTTACAGTTAGTTTTTACGTATAAAAACTAATTCTGTTAATGTTACTTAATACAATCATTTAGATTTATAGGCATTTGGCAATCACTGTTCTCCAGAGCAACTTACGTTTATTTATTTGTATTTACATTTCTTTAATCTTCCAATCAGTAATCCAACACCTTAAACACTGAGCTACCACATGTGGAACCGATGTACGAATCTGAACTAAGATAATTTAACGAGCTTTATTTCCTCAGTGTAATAAACAAGTTGTTCTGGGGGAAATGGTGAGAAGATGGTGGACTACTGAGCGGAAAGTTGCGAGTTAAAACCCCATGGACCACCAAAGCTGCCACTCCTGGAGCCGTGAGCAAGACTCTTAACCCTCAGCTGCTCAGTAGTATAAATGAGATGAATGTAAGGGTGCCTTGAATGTAAACGTAAGTTGCTTTGAGTTTCCTTTTTGCAGCCCGTGAACAATCTGGCCATTCAGAAATGGAAGCATTTCTGACCAAACATGAACCAGGCTTCAACGATGCTGTTATTATGCAGTGAAACTGAAGGAGAGTTATGAGTTATGAGAGCTGGCTGCAGATCATTGGTCTGAGGTGTAATAATAAGGTGTGGTGATGATCTCTAAAGTCGTATTTCTTGTAAAGTCAGAAGGTCAGAGATGACGGAAACTCTTTCTTGGCTTCGAGACACATATCTATAATCACATCTCTCTATATCCAGTGGCATATGCCAGCATTGAGATTCTGCTCGACTTGCGGTCCCTGGCGTCTTCGTGACCGTCTCTGTTCGGGGATAATTTTGGGAAGTGGAAGGATATGTTTATGTAGCACCTTTGCCAACTAGCCACTCCATGTGGTGTTGAGATGCCTGGATTTCGGGAGGAAGGAACATGTTTTGAATTGCTGATGGTACACGCCTGGAGCACCACTGAGCTCTCGGTGCACAGGAGTGGGGCTGTTATGGGAGAATGATGCCAGTGTTAACTGGGCAGCTGGGTACTGGCGGGCAGGCGAAGACAAGCTGCTCCTGCTCTGGATGCCTCTTGACAGCCAGAGAGGATGTGGGATTACATATTGGAGAACAACACGCTTAAATTTCACAGCAATCAGCTGCTCAGATATTCCTCGCCAACGCAGGATGTTGTCCCATGCTGGACTAACAGACTCAGACTCAGTGTCACACTATTTCTATCCGTTTTTCTCTTTAAAGACAGTCATAAGTTTACATACAAATTGCAAAATGATGTTCATGTGAGAGTCTCTTTGTCCTTGATGTTCTTCAGGGAAATCCTCCAGGTCCTGCACATTATTTACTTTTCCAACATCTGCATTTTCGAGCCTCTCCAGCAGCAGCTATATGATGCTGAGATCCTCTTTTGACACTGAGGACAACCGAGACACTTGTGCACAAACTGTGACACTTGTACACAACTATTAAACTCGTATACAAGTACTGCACTTGTACATAACTATTACACAAGCTGCAAACGTTCTCTATATGCTCAAAAAAGCAACACAATCCATTAAGAGCCAGGGGGGGTAAACTTTTGAGCATGATGGTCAGCTTTAAAGATTATTTAGCTTACTGCCCTCCTACAAATGTTGTCTTTATGTATTATGTAAAGTAGGGGCAGGAGACCTAGAACCTCCTGCTGTGGTGACCTTTGACCTCGCATCACTGAAACCCAGGAGCAAGTGGGATTTCTGAGACAAAGCTGTACATAATTTAAAAGCTCTGCTTTTCAGAATCCCACAATCCCATTCTTATAACTTGCCATCTTTCCAAAAATGAAGCTGGGCTTGAGAGCAGGAGTTAGGGATTAAAGTAGATTTCAGAAAACGCCTTTTTGTATAACAATCTAACACTCCTTTGCCTGTCTGTCTGTCTCACTCTTGTCTTTTAAATGTCTCTTTGTCTCCTTCTGTTCTTTGAATGATCCAGCATATCCTGCTGCCATTTTGCCATCTGTTTTTCCCGGCTAAAGTTCATTTGTCACTGGATTACTCTAAAAGATCTCACAATGCGCGTGACGTCCCGCGACCCCGATCGAGTGTCCTGATAAAGCGCAGGGTTTGTCGGAGGAATGAGTGCCTTAGAGAGTGGAATTCTGTGCCATCTATCCAAAAGCAATTTAACCTTCATCTCATGGTGCGTGAGGCCTGTATAATGGCCTGCTGAATGAATATTTTAGATGTTAAATGTGGCATGTTATTACTGCTTCTAATTTAAAAGCCGAGTGAGTGATTGCTTGGCATGAGTGAGTTTAAAACGGAGAGAGAGAGAGAGAGAGAGAGAGAGAGAGAGAGAGAGAGAGAGAGAGAGAGAGAGAGAGAGAGAGAAGTCTAATTTGCTTTCTGTCAGGAGAAGAAGTAGAGACGGTGCTAATAACAATCACAGAACCAGCTGAGAGATTAATATAAATGTACTTCTGGTTTTAAGCCTGGATAAATAAGGCATCCACCCAGAAACAGGATTTGCTTCATCCTTGACACAGCTCCAAAGATGCAGAGCTACAAGTTTGGCTCGGTGTCACGTGTAAGATTTGTGTGAACCCCGAAGCCGAAACCCACAGGAAGGATCAGTGGTGCTGCTGTTGCTGAAATCACTGGGTGTTTACATGTCAGCTGTCGAAACTTGAATTTGTGGCTTCTCCCAGCGCTCCCTTACCTGCAGATTTCTTCCCTAGAAAAATAAATAAAACATGAACATAATGTAGCTCTGCTGATGTCAGTTGTTTACCTCCACTATTTGTCTAGAAGGTCTAGTGATGTGCGGTTATCTGTAATGTAGGACTGAGACGCTGTCTTGGCTTCATTCGCGACACCACGCTTTAAGTACATGACAGCGATCTTTGTTCTTTACATGAAGCGGTGGCTGTGCTGTGGTCGGGTTTCACTCTCGCCTCCCTGCCTCATGGCTGTTAAAACTCCTCATTTGACTGGAATAGAAGTGGGACTGCATTTTTTTTTTTTTTTTTTTTTTTTTTTTTTTCTCTCTCTTTTGGTCGATCCTAAAAGCGGCGCTCTGTTCTTCAAAATGTGGAAAGCATTACTGACTTTATGGAGCCTCAGTAACATACCCATCTGTTTGAGTGCACAACGGCAGTAAACTGAAGCGAACGCGAGTTCATTCAGGAGGGATTTTTTTTTTCTCACCGTTTTAACGATTTGCAGTGAAGGATACACAACTGGAACCGATCCAAGATCCAGAACCTGGGAGAAAAAAAGGGACGCTTTTTCCCCTAATTACGATGCGAGTCGTTCCGCAGTCACAGCTGGAGTTTGAGGTCCGAGTGAGACGCTTAGGTGACGGCTTTATCCTGGAAAGAAATAGTAGATATTTCGGAACATTTTATAGCAAGTCATCTCAGTTTTGTCGAATATTGATTACGTTTATTTTTTTAAAAAAAAGAAGAAAAAAAAAGCCAATGCAGAGATCTGGGTTTTATTCGCTATATGCTCTAGAAATCTGAGTGTTACAATAAAAGCAGCATTGTCTAGACTGGATAATGCAGCAAGTGCGATTAAAGGGTAGACACAAAGGCAGTGAAATGATATTTATCCATTTAATCTTTTCACCAGAGGCCAAAAAAATGGGATTTGTGTCAGTTTTGGAGTTTCTGTGCTCAGCATTGAATGTCTTTGTAAGGTCACACTCCACACTGGCTCTCATAAAAGCAGACACTCAGAGCTTGAAGTATTTTCTAGTGTTTCATTAGTATTTCTGTTTTTCCCAAGCAGACTAGGGGCAGGTTCCATACAAAAACATGTAAATGATATCAACCCCGTTTCTGCTCTCTGTGGCCATGTCCACACTAATAAGTTTTCGTTTAAAAATGCATATTTTTCTATCCGTTTTTTTTTCCTTCCGTCCACACAGAAACGCCGTTTGTAGTCGAAGAAAACGTATCTTTTTTCGAAAATGCTAAACTTGAAAACGTTTTCGAAAACGATGACGCATTTTTATTCAAGTGACGCAGGCGTGTCACCAATTCAGCCAAGATGGTGGACGACGTTTCAAAGAGCCGGAAAGTAAATAGACGCCAGGCGGAAATGACGCAGGTGGAAGCGACTTACGTTTTAATCACGTGCAGTACAGGGACTGTAAAGCGTTTTCAGACGTTTCGGTGTGGATGACCAACTTTTGGGAGATGATTGAAGACGATAATGTGGACGCGGAGCGTCTTTACACCAAAATCGCCGCTTTCAAATTTATCCGGATTAGTGTAGACGTAGCCCAGGGGCATTGGTGGCTCAGTGGTAGGTTACTCGCCCATCATGCGGGTTCGATTCCAGCCAATGCCCCAACCCCAGCCACTGGATGCAGTGCCGGTCCCAAGCCTGGAAAAATGGGAGGGTTGCGTCAGGAAGGGCATCCGGCGTAAAACATTTGCCAAGTTGTTGTGCGGACCAATTGGTCCGCTGTGGCGACCCCGAACAGGGAGCAGCCGAAAGCAACTTAGTGTAGACGTAGCCTGGGCATTGATGGCTCAGTGTTAGGTTTCTTGCCTACCATGTGGAAGACCCGGGTTCAATTCCCAGCCAATGGTCAAACCCCAGCCACTGGATGCAGTGCCGGTCCCAAGCCTGGAAAAATGGGAGGGTTGCGTCAGGAAGGGCATCCGGCGTAAAACATTTGCCAAGTTGTTGTGCGGACCAATTGGTCCGCTGTGGCGACCCCGAACAGGGAGCAGCCGAAAGCAACTTAGTGTAGACGTAGCCTGGGCATTGATGGCTCAGTGTTAGGTTTCTTGCCTACCATGTGGAAGGCCCGGGTTCAAGTCCCAGCCAATGGTCAAACCCCAGCCACTGGATGCAGTGCCGGTCCCAAGCCCAGAAAAATGGGAGGGTTGCGTCAGGAAGGGCAAACCTGCGGCAAGTTTTAGATTTTTTTCTTTGTCTATTGTTTTTAATGTATATTTGTTTTGTTGTTGTCTTTCTTTATACTGTATGGTGAAGCCATAAAGGCAAATAA
>JAUCMX010000011.1:3734622-3742122 GCA_033459395.1 Hemibagrus guttatus
AATAACAGAGATTTTAAAGGAATACTTCAGTATTTTTTTCTTTAACTTCTCTCTAACCAGGGGGGCACGTTTGCCATGTGTGTGTGGAGTTTGCATGTTCTCCCCGTGCCTCGGGGGTTCCCTCCGGGTACTCTGGTTTCCTCCCCCGGTCCAAAGACATGCATTGTAGGTTGATTGGCATCTCTAAATTGTCCATAGTGTGTGTGATTGCATGAGTGAATGAGAGTGTGTGTGTGTGTGTGTGTGTGTGTATACCCTGTGATGGGTTGGCACTCCATCCAGGGTGTATCCTGCCTTGATGCCCAATGACGCCTGAGATAGGCACAGGCTCCCCGTGACCCGAGAATAGATCGGATAAGCGGTAGAGAATGAATGAAAGAATGAATGAATGAATCACACAGGGATTTTCAGTCATGGGGACTGTACAGTGATGCACAGAGACCTCTCGACCAATCAAATGAGCGGATGAATATTCTAATTAATGAATATTCTAATTGAGTAATGAATATTCTAATTGAGTTCTTATCTGTGTACTTTAGCTTTGTTTACATATTACAAGACTTATCTTCATCTCTCTCTCTCTGAATAGATGAAGCTGTGGAACAAGTACAAGGTGACCAGTATCCCCTCACTGGTGTTTGTGGACGCAACAACGGGGAAGGTGGTGTGTCGCAATGGTTTACTAGTGGTGAAGGACGACCCTAAAGGTGACACCCGCACACCACACACACACACACACATACACACAGTATTATTTTTGTGTAGCCATGAGTGTGTCCATGATTGATTCCTCACAAAGAAAATCCTTTTCTCTTCTACCCATTAAACCTTAAAGCGCTGTGCACAGCCTGATGTAGGCGAGTAGAAGGGAATCTCCTCTTGTGTTGTCCTATCAATATTTTGACACCATGCTCTTAAATGGCACCCAGAGACCCCCTTAGCACACAGCACAGAAAGCCTCATTTGTCATCAGGCAGCTGAAGAAGCACAGTGGCATGTGTGAAATCCCCTCAGCAAAAGGAAAGGCTTTCCCATGAGCAGGATGACACATTCCTGCCCAGCCTAATGAACCCCAGCTCTGGCACTACCCATGCCAAATTATCCATTCTGCTCATTAGTGCACTTCCATTCAGAGGAGCAGAGATGAGGTGCTGTTTCTCAACCGGACAGCTCCCATCTTTTGTGTGTGTGTGTTGGGGTGTATGCTATGTTTGTGCATTTGAGCAGGGAGTTGAAAAAGGAAGAGAAAATATTGAGTATATTCACCTGAGTGTGTATAATGGAAGTGTTGGCTTGTCTGGGATTCAGTCCAAATCATAGTGTGTGTATGGTCAGTGTCTGATTACAAACTGTACTGATTCGGGTTATGTCTGTTTCTCTCCACAGGCATGTAGGACTTTGAATAAAAGACATTTTTGGGCCGACCGAATGTTTTTACAGAGTTTTTCTTCTTGTGTTTGTTGAACCGTCTCCTAACTCGTATCATACCGCTCATCGGGGATCAATTTTAATATAAAAATGCATCATTGATATCCTGAATGTAAATCTGCTTTTGTGAGAATGTCCAATGTTCATATCGCGCTTCAGATAGACCTGAATCAGCTTATTACAGACCGAACAAAAAATAGGTTTCGGATCCACAAAGACGGAAAAATGAAAACGAAAGATTTTTGGCTTGTTGGTTTGGCTGAATGCCAGGATTCGCTCATATTGCACTTTTCCCTGAAAGCCATACAATTATTTGTCGAGTCTGTCTGTCATCTTGCCGTTGGAGCTGCCAGCAGGTTGACGCTCCAGTTTCAGATTCAGACCGTCTTCCCACAGACGTGTTAGAATGCTATCCCACACACCGTCCACGACTCTCGTCTTCGTCTACTCGGTGCTTCGGCGCTTAAAGAACCTCTTGAACAGAGAGTCGCTCGCTTACGAGTCTCTAGACCGTTTCTGCATTTCCTGATCTCCGTGCTGGTGAACCGTTTTGTTTCCAGGATACAGGTCTGTGTTTGTTTCCATTCTTCTCCAAACTGTCATGTAAATACAATGATCTGAGGTTGGTTGTCAGTCAAAGTGAGAGAGGAAAAGTGTTTGTCACTCAACATGACTAACCCTGACTTTCAAAGACTATCAGACTCTTGGCTTGCAAGCCTAAGTGCCCCCAGGCGATTGTCCATCCTCTTGCTGAGTGTGTGTGTGTGTGTGTGTGTGTGTGTGTGTGTGTGAATGTATTCATGCTGTAACTGGTAAGGAATAAGGAAAGGTGAAATGATTCATTGTTGTTGAGATGTAAATAAGTGTAGGTTTCTGTGATGAGTGTCTACTGCAACTGTCTTGGATTAGACTGAGTCTGTGTAGCTTAAGGAATAAAACACGAAGGCGCACGCTGCTAAGGGAAAATAATCAGCAACAACGTGGTGTCGTGTGCAATAAGCGCTTTCTTCCTCTTATACCACAGCAATTTGCCAACTAATTAGTGACCTTTATTTAACCAGGATAAAAAGTTTCTCAGTGAGTGGCCTGGACAAGATGGCAAGGTTTATGGTGTTCATCATTGATAACTTTTTATCCATTTATAATTACCCAAAATGCTGGGGTTAGTTGTGTTAGTTTTTGGGGTTTTTTTATTAAGAAGAAATTTGCAGCTCATTGTGTTGGAGGCAAAGCTTTCTGACACAGCTGCTGTCTCACTGTTCAGGTGTGTGTTCCTGCGTGTGTAGGTGTGTGTTCCTGCAGTAACTGCTATTAATGATTCCCAGTATGTTAATGGGATGTGACGGTGTACAGCATGTGGTATGAAGGGAGTGGTTGAACGTCTGCCGCTCGAATGAAAGAGTATGGTGCAGACGGAGGAGAGGGAAACCGTGAAGCTTTGTGCGAGAGCTCTGTAGGAGGTCTTTCTCTGAGCAGTGGATCTGCGCTGGCCTGCAGCGAGTGGATAGAGAGCACTTCAGCGCTCGGTCAACAGTAGAGCTGGAGCTGCTCAGTGGGACACGGCCTCTGGGGCTAATGAAGCTCTCGTCAAAAAGGCACTTGTATAAGGGCACTTTCAGAGAGTGTAGCCTGCTCTGTTTACCCTAAAAACCTATTCATGGGTGGGAAATCAATGACTGGAGAGTGAAAAAAATGAGAGAGAGAGAGAGAGAGAGAGACTGAGAGAGAGAGAGACTGAGAGGCGCTGTGCTTTCTCATTCATTTCTAAGTGCACAATAAAGTGCACTTTATTCTGTTTAGAAATTTGTGGAGGACATACTGTGTACACGTGTGTGTGTGTGTGTGTGTGTGTGTGTGTGTGTGTGTGTGTGTGTTCATGCTGTAACTGGTAAGGAATAAGGAAAGGTGAACCGAGTCACTGTTGCTGAGATGTAAATAAGTGTAGGTTTCTGTGATGAGTGTCTACTGCAACTGTCTTGGATGAGATTTGGTTCAGAGGATAAAACCTGCGTCTGTGTAACTTCAGGAATAAAACATGAAGATGCACGCTGTTAAAAAAAAAAATCAACAACAGCATGGGGTTGTTTGTGTGTAAGTTTCTGTCTGCATGCATAAGAGTGCATGTGTGTATGTATGTGTGTGTGTGTGTGTGTGTGTGTGTGTGTGTGTGTGTGTGTGTATATATGTATGTATGTGTATATATATATATATATATATATATATATATATATATATATATATATATATATATATATATATATATATATATATATATATATATATATATATATATATATATACATACACACCGATTAGCCATAACATTATGACCACCTGCCTAATATTGTGTTGGTCCCCCTTTTGCTGCCAAAACAGCCCTGACCCGTCATGCACTGTGTATTCGGACACCTTTCTATCAGAACCAGCGTTAACTTCTTCAGCAATTTGATCAATAGTAGCTCGCCTTGGATCGGACCACACGGGCCAGCCTTCGCTCCCCACGTGCATCAATGAGCCTTGACCGCCCATGACCCTGTCGCCGGTTCACCACTGTTCCTTTCTTGGAGCACTTTTGATAGATACTGACCACTGCAGACCGGTAACACCCCACAAGAGCTGCAGTTTTGGAGATGTTCTGATCCAGTGGTCTAGCCATCACAATTTGGCCCTTCATCAAACTCGCTCAAATCCTCACGCTTGCCCATTTTTCCTGCTTCTAACACATCAACTTTGAGGACAAAATGTTCACTTGCTGCCTAATATATCCCACCCACTAACAGGTGCCGTGATGAGGAGATCATCAGTGTTATTCACTTCACCTGGCACTGCTCACAATGTTATGGCTGATCGGTGTATATGTGTGTATATATGGGTTTGTGTGTGTGTGTAAGTAATTTGAGTCTTTGTATCTGTGTATCTCAGGTCTCGAGTTCCCGTGGGGGCCGAAACCCTTTGCGGAGGTGGTGGCCGGACCTCTGCTCAGTAACAACAGGCAGCCGACAGACAGCAGCACTCTGGAGGGCTCCTACGTGGGGGTTTATTTCTCTGCTCACTGGGTGAGTGCAGTGTGCACTTTTTTTTAACACTTCGCTCCAAAGCTAACTAGAATGAAGGAAGCATGTACTGAACACGTGGATGCAGGCCACTCGTAGCTCTTCTTCACCACCAGTGTGTCAGTGTTGTGTGTTTATACCACAAAAATTTAGAGTAGTAGTGCAGTTTGTCTGAAACTAGGCTCTAGTACATTTACATTCTGGCATTTGGCATACGCCCTTATCCAGAGTGACTTATATTTATCTCCTTTTATACAACTGAGCAGCTGAGGGTTAAGGGCCTTGCTCAGGGGCCCTGCAGGGGCAGGGATTCAAACTCACAACCTTCCTACCACATCACATCCCTCTCTAGCGCTAGTTGACTTCAGGGTTTTGAAGCTCCGCCTCTAGGCAGCCTCTGATGTGCACTCATGAGAGTAGAAAGTGCCGAGTCAGCTTGAAACAGCAAACAACAGGAATCAATGCATACTACATTCCATCCCCTTACTGATACGACCAAATTCCTGACTTTCCTTATTCCTGCCCTGATATCCGATTTCACTGGGAAATGTGTCAGAAAGTTGGAGAAAGTCAAGATGTTGTCCAACAGTGGGCAGCAAAAGTCTGAGAAAATGCTTCTGTTTGGTATTCTTATCTAATTTAACGGATTTCAGAGTTTCTGAGTATTCGGTTCGTCCCTTTGTGCCTTAACGCGCACTCATAATGTGCAAAACCTTATGATCCATTTTGGATCATAAAATCCGTCCGTTTGAACAGACGCTTCACTAGAGCAGTTTACATGGTCAATACCACAAATTTGTTTACATTTAAATAGGGACGGAGAAATAGTGCAGAATCTTGAATATTAAAAATTCAAGATATTGAACAGTTTCTTTGTTTTAAATATTTCAGAATTCTGAAACCTTCTGATTATAAACAGACAGACAGACAGATGGGCAGGAATATAGGCAGAGAGGCAGACAGACAAGCAGGCAGTGAGGCAGGAAGATGGGCAGACTGACTTGCAAAGAGGCAGACAGACAGGCAGGCAGGCAGGCAGACGGGCAAAGAGGCAGATAGGCAGGCAGATGGGCAGACAGACGGGCAAAAAGGCAGATGGGCAGACAGACGGGCAAAAAGGCAGATGGGCAGACAGACGGGCAAAGAGGCAGATAGGCAGACAGACGGGCAAAGAGGCAGATAGGCAGGAAGATGAGCAGACAGACGGGCAAAGAGGCAGATGGGCAGACAGGCAGATAGGCAGGAAGATAGGCAGACAGACTTGCAAAGAGGCAGACATACAGGCAGATGGGCAGACAGACGGGCAGATAGGCAGACAGACATGCAGGCAGGCAGATAGGCAGACAGACATGCAGAGAGGCAGACAAGGAACAGTCACACTCGAGCAAATCTCTGACTCATCTCATTGCTCTTTGTGTGTGTGTGTGTGTGTGTCACAGTGCCCTCCCTGCCGCAGTCTTACCCGAGTGTTGGTGGAGTCTTATCGGAAAGTGAAGGAGTCTGGACACAAGTTTGAGATCGTGTTTGTGAGCGCTGACAGGTAAAGACACACACTGCATATTTCACACACGTGAGACACACATATGTGTAATGATGAGATTTCACAGCCAGTGTAAACGATGGGTTTTAGGATTTAGGATCGATTATTCTGGGGTCAGACAGTGAAAACAGTGAACACAGTCATTGCAGTGGATTTTTTAAGCAGCACAGGAGCTGAAACCCCCACAGGAAGATCAGGGCTTAGTGACCTGTGACTGCTTCTTCTGTTTGATGTGCAATCAGCGAGGTGGTGGTGTGATGCAGAGCTACTGTTACCACCTCAGAGTTGATTGTTTTATAATTACAGCACCTTCCAAAGTGTTTTATGTCTTTTTGGCCACAGCAATGTGTCAGCCATTACATTGTTTATTTATTAAAGAGCATCATACTTTTTGTCCATTTACGGTTACATGTAATAATGTTTTGGTGGATTCATAGATAAGTAGATAGATTCATGGATGGATGGAGGGATGAAGGGATGGATGGATGGATGGATTCATGGATAGATGGATCGATGGATAGATAGATGGATGGATGGATGGATGGATGGATTCATAGATAGATGGATGGATGGGTGGATGGATGGATGGATTCATGGATGGGTGGATGGATGGATTCATAGATAGATGGATCGATGGATAGATAGATGGGTGGATGGATGGATGGATTCATAGATAGATAGATGGATGGATGGATTCATAGATAGATGGATCGATGGATGGATGGATGGATGGATTTATAGATGGATGGATGGATTCATGGAGGGATGGATGGATGGATGGATGGATTTATAGATGGATAGATGGATGGGTGAGTAGATGAATAGGTAAACCGATTCATGGAGTGATGGATAAATAAATGGATGGATTCATAGATAGATGGATCAATGGGTGGATGGATGGATGGATGGACTTATAGATGGATGGATGGATTCATGGAGGGATGGATGGATGGATTCATAGATAGATAGATGGATGGATGGATGGATTTATAGATAGATAGATGGATGGGTGGGTAGATGGATGGGTGGGTAGATGAATGGGTAGACCGATTCATGGAGGGATACATGGAGTGATGGATAAATAGATGGATAGAAAGAATGATGGCATAGTTGGATGGATGTGATGGGAAGGAATCAAGGTTGTAAGCGTTATTATGAATTGTACTTTCCCTGATTTATTTTTTCATTTTTTAACTTGTGCAAAATGTCGGTTCTTCTGTGGATTTTTCCTACTCCATGTTTGTAGAACTGCATATAGAAAACCCTGATCATTGTGTTTGTAGATCAGAAGATTCCTTCACGCAGTATTTCAGCGAGATGCCATGGCTGGCTGTGCCATACACAGACGAGGCCAGGAGATCCCGCCTCAACAGACTCTACGGCATACAAGGTGTGTACCAGGCCGTGTGTGTGTTGGTGTACGGAGGCTGAGATCTGAAAAGCCTGTAAATGGGAGGAAAAGGAGGGGAAGAGGGAAGG
>JAUCMX010000011.1:3747122-3819622 GCA_033459395.1 Hemibagrus guttatus
AGTGGCTGTTATGAATATAACAATTTCAACATGAAATTTCCACACATCCAGGAGTGATTAAATGAGAGGGAAATGTGTGAGATTGTGTGATTTTGTGTGAAGTCAGAGATTTCTGTGAATGTTCACACTCTTCTGTTTCTGACGGAAAGAAAATGTGCAGTTTCTATTGTGCGGTGAGTCAATACGCTTAAAGACGATTGGTTTGGTGTGACGTACGCTATATGGCTGTGTGTGTGATATTCACTATATGACCAAAGGTTTGTCATCAGGACACCTGATCATCACACACTCGGATGTGGTTCTTCCCCAGATTGTTTGCTTTACAATTTCCCTTCGCTGGACCGTGTTCTAGCATGACAATGCCCCTGTGCACAAAGTGAGCTACATATTGGGGCAGTGGTGGCTCAAGTGGTTAAGGCTCTGGGTTGCTGATCGGAGGATCGAGGTTCAAGCCCCAGCACCACCAAGCTCCACTGTTGGGGGGAAAATTGAGCAAGGCCCTTAACCCTCTCTGCATCATAGCTACCCCTGCGCTCTGACCCCAGCTGGGATATGCGAAGAAAAGAATTCCACTGTGCTATAATGTATGTGTGGTGATGATAAAGGCTTCTTGCCCCCCTCTTCTCTTCTAATGAAAACATGTTTTGCCGAATTTGAGAGGAAGAACTCGAGTGTCCTGCACAGATCCCTGACCTTCAACCTCACTGAACACCTTTGGGATGAACTGGAACACCGACTTCACCCCAGACCATCAGTGTCCCATCTAACAAATGCTCTTGTAGCTGAACGATCACAAATCCCGACAAACACACTCTAGTTGAAAACCTTCCCAAAAGAATGGCGTGCATTATAACAGTAAAGGAGACCTCTGGAAAGGGATGTTCAAGCAGCATGCATGGATGTGATGGTCAGGTGTCTGCATAATTTGGCGTATCGTGTATGAATTCGGTTTAGAATCGCAGGATGTACATTTATAGTCATTAAACCGGGTTTAATAAAATGTATTCAATCTCTCTCTCTCTCCACACACACACTGCTTGCACCCAGTGTGCTGCATCTCTGTTTGTTTTTTTTCTTTCTGCTCAGTAGGCCGTTAGATCCCGCTCGGAGGGGAGCCGTGTTTTTTTACCTCCTCCTGTTTTCTCCTGCTGGGGGCAGAGAGAAGAAAGCGAAACCGTCTCCTAACTGCCATGCAGGATCTAATGAGAGATAACACTGAGCCCTGTGTGACTCCTCACTGCTGAGCCTTTCATGCTTTAAAGTTCTGGCCACAAAAACTCCTTTGATTGTTGCTTATCAAAGTCCTAAAATTTGCTTCAAAGGAAGAGGCATCATTCAGCCGCAGTGATCATCCGTAGATGTTACAGGTGGATTTGGCACAAAATCTATGCCCATGCATTAAAACCGTATAAAAAACCCCAGCAGGGTTTTGAGTTAAGACAGAACAGGTATAGAAAATAAGATTAAAAGCTTTTAAATTGTAGTGAAAAGCTTTGAATTACAGATTTATATAAAGCTGGATTAGTTTCTTCAATCACCCACTTAGCATTCTGATGTAAAGTGGACCTTGTGGTGATTTGTGCAGATATGTTGATGGTGATGGTTTGTATTGTGCCCCACAGGACGACATGAGCGACTCTCTGCGCGATTACACCAACCTGCCTGAGGCGGCACCACTGCTCACCATCCTGGATATGTCAGCCCGGGCCAAGTACGTCAAAGACGTGGAGGAGATCACGCCGGCCGTGGTGGAGCAGTTTGTCAGTGACTTTCTAGCTGAGAAGCTCAAACCGGAGCCAATATAAAGCTGGACAGTTGGACATCTCCCATCAGCCCCGTGACTTCCACTTCCCTCCCTCTCCTCTTGTGGGACTCTGAGATGCTTCACTTTGTACTGACTGTTTTTTTTTTTTGTTTTGTTTTTTTAAACAGACACTACCCCACATCCCGGGGTCTTTCCTCCCCTCCTGTGGTGCCTTGCATATTTACAGCCTGGATAATAACATTTCATGAAAAGAGTTTTCTCTTATTGCAGTCCATGTCAGATCTCAGAATGTAGATGAAACCCTACAGCTACAGGACACTCGGATTTAACACACACATTTTATTTTATTAAAAATGACTAAAACACGGCTTTTATTTCCACTGCTTTCAAGTAAGAAAATCCAGGTGTGTTTTTTTTAAGGAACGCAGGATGCACTTTTGTCCTTATGGGTGCCGATTATACACGTTCATGGACGACCATATCCGTTTCGCGCAGTCGGCTTTTCACGATCAGGAAACCAAGTCGATCGTTTCTCCAATAGTTTGCTGATATTTGAAATAGCAAAATAATTTTATCCCTTCAGTCACATTTCAGTCAATTTTCTCTGAAGGTGCAAAAACAAACAAACAAAAAAAACGGTCCAATTCTGAAGGCACAGGATAGCATTTAACATCTTTCCATACTAAATGTAGGCATTTATTAGTGTACAGCTTCTGTCTTTCCTTCATTGTGTTTCTGCTGAGCCCTGGCCATTAAAACTGACTGTCTCGGTCCTGTGTCTCGTCTCATCTCGTCTAAAACGCAATCCTCGACATCAGGAACAGAATTTCTACCGTACTTCTTATACAGTTTTTCCATCACAGTTGTGTAATAAAGTTATAATGATCATAAAAGTACTTTCCTGGACACGCAGACCGTGAGACCAGGAAGTTTAAGGTTCTCTCTGACATTTGGCATCAATGAGTTAATGTTAAAATGTTATACACTCGATATGGGAATCACACTATTGTTAAACAGTGTAGAAAGCATACAGATTGCATGCTGGCACATCCTCCCACTTCTCATGCCTGGTGGAGGATTGGCGATGCTAAATGGTGTGTGTGTGTGTGTGTGTGCACGTAGTGTCCCCTCCATGCCTCTTGCCCAGGGTTTATGGGATATTCTCTGGCTCCGCTGTGGATAAACCAGGATAAAGCGCTTACTGAAAGTGAGGGAGAGTTTACATGTGCTCAATTCACCAGACGCCAAAAGTGGCTTGTAACTCCGACAGAATCTAAATGAGCAGTTGAACGATTTTGCTCAAGGACCCAAAAGCTTGCTGGTGCTGAGCTTTTAACTCGCAACGTTCCCATCAGTAGCCCAAAGATTTAATAACCGAGCCATGAATTACTCTTACTGAGACTTAATCTCTTACTGAGAATTAAAACCTAACACTGTTTGTGGAGTTTTGCATGTTCGCTCCATGGCCATGTTGGATTCTTCCAAGGTCTCAGTGTGTGTAGAGAGAGAGAGAGAGAGAGAGAGTGAGAGCGTGCGTTTGTGTGTGAGAGAGAGTGTGTGAGCGAGAGAGATTCTGTGTGAGAGCGTGAGTGGACTCTGAGATTCTATCTAGGATAAAGTGCTGTTAGTAAAGAAGAATGAATGAGAAGAATGAATGAATGAATGAAAGAAAGAAAAAAATAAATAAAAATCACAGGAATGTCAGAGAGAACCTTTAACATTAGAGCTGTGCTAAAGAAGCTGTGCTAAAGAAGTGCTAATCAGTGGATTTTCCTCTTCTTGCTTTCTGCGCAAATTTCATCAGCTGCCTTCGCCCTTCAAATAACAGGATGCTAGCCATCATGGCGGAATTCAGACGCTCGACTCCTTTAGC
Source organism: Hemibagrus guttatus (assembly GCA_033459395.1). Classification (NCBI taxonomy): domain Eukaryota; kingdom Metazoa; phylum Chordata; class Actinopteri; order Siluriformes; family Bagridae; genus Hemibagrus; species Hemibagrus guttatus. The sequence goes on from JAUCMX010000011.1 coordinate 3,750,761, forward strand.
CAGAGGAACGACCAGTTTATAACCGTCCGATTCGTCGGCCAGCTGGAGAGCCTCCGAGCTCGGTCCGTGTGCCTCACCGCTAATCACTAGAGCTGTGTTTCTCTGTGCCCAGTGCTCATGATACACCTTCTGCTCCATGCATGGAGGAGCCAGTTCATCATCAGATCCATCAGAGTCTGACTCCGTGTACTCCTCCAACACAGCATTACTGCAAGTCTTTCCAAGCTGTTGAACCTCTGCGTCACGCCGCCTCACGTTCCCGCTTCCTTCGTCTGCGACGTGGATGGTCACTGGCTTCGGTAAGTGCTCTGAAACGCTGTCCCAGTCCAAACCAGAGAATATGGGCAGACGGAAATGGGCTCCCATTGCGGCACGCAGCACTTTTGGCTCCCATGGATCAACACAGCCTGTGAGAGGACAGAAAGTTAGCTCAGGACATGGTTATGAAAGTATTTTTGAGACAAAACACACACACACACACACACACACACACACACACACACACTGCAATACCTTGAGTGAGGAGGACACGATCGCAGCCGGCTGCAGCGGCACAGCGCAGGATGGTACCCAGGCTTCCCGGGTCTCTCACATTATCACAGATCAGGAACAGCGGGACGGACTGGAGACGAAGATCTTTGGGGAACGTGAGCCGAGATTCATCTGGCTTTGTGAATATTGCTAGAAAAGAGGGAGAAGGAGTCTCACAAAGACGTCATCTACATGAAATTTAATTTTTTAAAAAGTCGCATAGGTCTGACAACAAAATAACATTATGACCACCTGCTTAATATCGTGTTGATCCCCCTTTTGCTGCTAAAACAGCCCTGACCCGTTGAGGCATGGACTGTACTAGATCCCTGAAGGTGTGCTGTGGTATCTGGCACCAAGATGTTAGCAGCAGATCCTTTAAGTTCTGCAGGTTTCAAGGTGGGGCCTCCATGGAGGACTTCAATGACTTGCAGGAATTAAAGACTTAATTCTTTGGTTCGATACTGACCACTGTGTTGGGATTTTTTTTTTTTTTTACACAACATGCAATACATAAAACAAACAGGGAAAATTAAGAGCTAGTGCTTCAGGAAGAGGTAGGTTTTCATCCGGCGTTTGAGACTCGGCTGTGTGGACATCTAGGGCAAGTTCGTTCCACCACCTCGGTGCCAGAACAGAGAAGAGTCTAGATGTATACCTACCGCTTACCCTGAGAGATGGTGGGACCAGTGGGGCAGTGCTAGTAGATCTGAGGGAGCGAGGTGCGGTGTGAGGAGTAATAAGAGCTTTGAGTTAAGATGGTGCTGGTCCATTCTTGGCTTTGTAGGTAAGCGTCTGTGTTTTGAATCTGATTCAGATACCGGAAACCAGTGGTGTGGGAGAACTTAGGCAGGGTGAAGAAAAGTCACACAGCTGCTGCACCTGAACTTGATTACTGTTCTATTAGATCGTGGAAGGAAGAAACCTTGAGAGGATCCAGACTTATACTTTACTAACACCAGAAAGTGTGATCAAATTCATTTTCCTTCTGTAATTTGCATACTATACAGCCAAAAAGTGCAACTGTGTAACCAGGAGATTCATTCTAGTCTTAACATGAAGTCTATGTTGTTGAACTGATCAACTGTTTAATAAATGAGACTTGACTACAAAACTGTTCATATCTGTTGCAGTCTTAACCCATACCCATGGTTTCTGACTGGTTCTATCCAGAGTTAATCTCATGTATGTATAGGCTGTGTATGTAGGGTCATCCAATCAGACATGAGAATTCAACAGCACTATGGTAGAAAATGAGTTACCTCATGTCCACATGGCACATGGATGCCATGGCTTAAGCACACAAAATAACTTTAAACCATAGTCTTGAAGCCACAACAAGATAAGAACTCCACAAAACAAAGTCCAAAATCAGGCGGCTACTCACCGATAACCCCCTGTGGAGTGACCAGATCAGACCAGACTCTGAGGTCCTCAAATTTGACTTTGACCAGAGATGCCTGGCCCAGTTTGTCCAGAGGAAGCTCTCGGAGGCGCTCCACTCTGCTGAAGAACAGCATCTGTGGAGACGCTCCAGCAGCCATGGCATCGCAGATCAGACGCTTCCCCTCCAGCAGCACTTTACCCTCCTTCTCACGAAACGCCCTGGAGCGGGCGATGCTCACCATCTTCCTGAAAAACGGGAGACAGTTTCACAGCTGGAATAACAACTACTGAGCTGTGATGTAGATTTACATCTGCTCTTTTTTTGAGTCTTGTATTTTTTTTATTACCAGACTGGCCTGTCAGACCTGTCACTGCTTTCAGAAGAAGGCAAGGGGATTTTATCAAATGGATAAAATTATATAGATTAGATTAGAATAAGGAAAAGAAATTCTAGTTGGTCAAGACATTTTAAACTAGAAAAGATAATGAATATATTTATAAATTTTCCAAAAACCCAAGCATCTGAGGAAAAAAAAGGCATAACATTATGACCACCCTCTTTTACTCCCAAAACAGCCCCGACCTGTCAAGGCATGGACTCCACTAGATCCCTGAAGGTGTGCTGTGGTATCTGGCCCCAAGATGTTAGCAGCAGATCCTTTAAGTCTTGTAAGTTGCATCTTAGGATAGATAGGATAGATACTGACCACTACAGACCGGGAACACCCCACAAGAGCTGCAGTTTTGGAGACGCTCTGATCCAGTGCTCTAGCCATCACAATTTGGCCCTTCATCAAACTCCCTCAAATCCTTACGCTTGGCCATTTTTCCTGCTTCTAACACATCAACTCAGGACACAATATTCACTTGCTGCCTAATATATCCCACCCACTAACAGGTGCCATGATGAGTTGATAATTCATAAGTGAATTCTTAATCACTTCACCTCTCACTGCTCAGAATGTTATGCCTGATCAGTGTGTGTATATATATATACACACATATATAAAACACATTTTTGTTCATTTTAAGACATGATGCATTTTCAGGGTTTGAGTGAAGATGCTTTTTATAGCTGTAAATGGGCACAGTCCTGACTCGGCATATGAGAGAGAGAGAACCATGGAAACGTATTCTCCAGTTAATAAGATTGTAAGTATATGGGATAGTCTTAGTCTTTAGTCCCAGGTCCAGAATGCTTGTTTGTGTTTGGATGCACCTCCTGTCAGTCATTTTTGAGACACTATATGAGCCATCTAAATTGCTGAGTGCAGAGCGTCATGAACATGGGAATGAATCACTGAAATGCAAACCCACTTCACTGTTAGACACCTATACTGGGGGTTTGGGTAAGGCACCTTTGAACTTACTAGTACAGGACATCCTTACCCCACAGCACCTTTCAGCCCTCTTACCTTTGTGGGACACTGCATAAGTTTCCTGAGGAGTACCACACACTACTGTAGAGATGGCCATCATGAAAATCTCAAACCTCCTCAGCTAAGGACTAGTGATGGGAATTCCAGCTTTCGTGCAGCCAGATCATTTGCCTCATCACTCCAAGAAGAGCCGATGCTTTGCTCATTGCCATTTTTTTCTAAACTGGCAAAGTTTCTGATATTCTGACTGTTCTTAACTATGGCTAAAACTTAAACTGCATTTTAGTTTACCTCCCAGTTAAACGACAGCGGAATAACATTACTTTGCATTGCATTCTTTAAATCAAATCTGTTTCCATCACTGTAAAATCAAATGTGCAGTGACATACAGTCAGCATCTCTGTATGGATGTTATGCTGCACTGCAATACCCGTGCATCATTGAAAAGCTTTATTTCTATTTATTTTAATTCGTTTCTAGAAGGCTAACAGCTCAGAAAATGAAAAGAGATTTCGATTGAGTCGCGGAGGACACATATGTACTGAGAAAAGAGCAGCTAGGGAAAGGGTGTAGGGATGAAATGTGACAGGATTACACTCACGCAAGTCTCTTGTCTCCAGGAAGAGCTTTGTCGAACCGCAGGCCGCCCAACTGCTCCCTCACTCTACAACTCTCAATTGCCACCCTGGGTAGATTTCCACTAGACTTCCCCATCCCTGGCTCAGTGGGTTTATCTTTAAGCCTCCATCCATCGGTCTTGTTGGAATGCTTCTTCTGTGTTTTAGGGTCATGCTGCTTGCTTTTCTCATGTGGTTTAATGAGAGTCTCGCGTTCATCACCGGGATAAAGGACTGCTAAGGGTCTCCGTCTGAGACCTCGGATAAATCTCCTCGAGTTTACAAGGACGCTTTTACAGCCTCCCAAAAGCAATGACCTCCGTTCATTAATGATCATGAGCTCCCGACTCACGCTGCTGATGAGCGCCGCCATGTTTTTTTTTGTTTTTTTTGCTTTGGGGTGACGTCACAGCTACTGGGCGGTACTAAAGAGGGATAAATAGTGGCGCTCCCAAATAATATTTTCATTCATTTAATTTTTTTTATTCTATTCTTAGTTACTACTGTCAATTATCTTCCCACATAATATGTTTAGTGCTTTAAATAATGTATTTCTCAGTGTTCAACCATTTTCATTTACTTAAAAAAATACCTTCATACGTTTAAAATTAAATAGCGTTCATTGATATTTATATAACTGTTTTTTTTTATCGTCACATTTTTTTTTGCACAAATTTTCTGATTGTGTGTTAAAATATGAATATGTGCGTTAAAAAAGAAAATCTAAACATTCGCGCAAACGTATGAGCACGAAGTCAGATATAATCGATTGCCGAGAACTGATGTATGGCCAGGCTGACTAATCGATCCCAGTAAGACGCAGTGGAGTTCAATGATGGCGTTTAGAAGGGCTCTGCATTTTGTTTTTAAAGTCGGAGACAGGAGCAAGACCGCTGTCTTTTACAGGGATGTCCTCGGTATGAAAGTAAGTCAGTGTGCTTCTGAAATTTATATGTAAAGTCTAACTGTGCGGTAATATATGTCAAGATTACTTTGCCTTTTATTGTATGCTTACCAAAGTATAAATGTTTAACCATCTCAAAATATTCACTTGTCCTAATTCTAATGTATAGATTTTACGCCATGAGGAATTTGAAGAGGGCTGTAAGGCAACGTGTAATGGGTAAGTAATGGGCTGTTATTGCACTTATGACTGGGTTGACAGATCCAATATTAAAAGTAAATGATAAGGAAGCAAGGGACCTTTGAAGATTATTAACAGAGATTATTCAGTTTATTTGTATAAGCGCTTTTAACAAAAAGCATTGTCTCAAAGCAGCAGATTAACATTAAAACTCCCCAGTTTCCTAAAAATTCTGCAGCAGGAAATCATGCGGTGATGTAACTTTAGCAGTTTTTGAGTGTTTTTGTTTTGGTTTGTTTTGTTTTCCCTATTCCAGACCTTATGATGGAAAATGGAGTAAAACCATGGTGGGCTTTGGTCCAGAGGATGATCACTTTGTAGCAGAGCTGACATACAATTATGGAGTGGGAGAATACAAACTTGGCAATGACTTTTTGGTACGTTTATAATTTCCTCTTACTCCGTATGTAAGAATAGTCGTTAATGATACAGCTGTTTTCTTCTTCAGTTTTTGTGTCTGGATATAAGTGCGTATTCTAAACACAAAGGAGTAGCAGAGTAGTTTGTATACAATTCCATTTAATTCAACTCAGTTTTATTTGTATAGCGCTTTTAACAATGGACATTGTCTCAAAGCAGCTTTACAGAACATAAGAAACGAAAAGTCCTAGATGTTAGACAAAATCATCCCTAGTGAGCAAGCCTGAGGTGACTGTGGCAAGGAAAAACTCTGTTCGGTGATAAGAGGAAGAAACCTTGAGAAGAACCAGACTCCAAAGGGAACCCATCCTCATGTGGGTGACACATTTGAGTGTGATTTATAAATGATTATAAAAACAGAAGAGTGTGATTATGAACAATGTTCTTTCTTCAGTCATGTACAGTCAGGTGTGTGATGCAGATACAGCATATGTAGAATGTTAGTGTGTATTAATTAGGAGGTTGTTGTCATCCTCAGAATCCAGCTGGAGCTGGTCCATCTCTGGATGCCTCAGGATCCTCGCAGGGTTGGCGTCTAATTTAGCATAAGATATACTTATAATATCCATTATTCTTGCACAGGGTTTCACCATACAGTCGAGTCAAGCTGTCAGTAATGCCAGAAAGATAGGCTGGCCTCTTACTGAGGTTGGGGAAGCTCTGTACTTGTCAGAAGCACCTGGTGGATATCCATTCTATCTGCTGGACAAAGATCAGCCAGACTGTGGTATGTGTGACTAGAAGTGAATTTGCAAATTGAGAATTGACTACGGTTCTAGTATGATATTTTCAAAATAGTAGTATAAAGTTATCAGAGGTGGTGCAGCCATCCAGAGCATGTGCATTTCAGTGTTTCCTATTAATTTAAATTCAACCAGAATTCATTTTGTCCAATTAACTGATTTTTCTGTTTTGGGCGACTTCTTTAACGCTAATATCTCTCTGTGATTTCCTTCTGGGGGTCTGGAATAGACCCGGTTCAGAAAATCACCCTGGCCGTGTCTGACCTGCAGCGTTCTGTACGTTACTGGTCCTCGCTGCTGGGGATGAAAGTAATGGAAAAAAGTGAGGAGAAGAAAAGTATACTGATGGGATTCTCAGACAGTCAGGTTGGACCAGAAAGACCACTTTCTCTGTTTGATTATTGTATTTATAAAATACACAAAGCGACATGAGACAAGTATTCCCTTTAACGTCTAAATGTCATGTGATCAGTGTTTCTAGTTAAGTGTGAACAAGACATAGAAGCATATGCCAGGCCATAAAGTCAGATAGACACTGTTCCAAAAGATCTACACTCTGGTCCAGAAATATTTGGACAGTGACAATTTTCAGATTTGCACCACTGAACTGAAACGGAAACGAAGCAATCAATATGTGATTGAAATGTAGACTTTCAGCTTTAATTCTTTACCAAAAACATTGCATTAATGGTTTAAGAATTAGTCTCTTCAGTTTTATAGGCTCATAAATAATTTGGCAATTAACTGATAAGCAAACTCATGTCCTTATATGACCTGTTTTAATGTTATTTCATGACAAATTAAGGAGATGAATGTATGAACCTGTATTTCAAATAAATGTGTTCAAGATTGAAGACATTTTGCATACAGACGTTTCTGGAACTAAAAAAATTTTTATGGAAATAAACTGTTATATTGAGACTTTTCAAAGCATATGTTTTAACAGCACCTCTGTATTGGTTTCCAGTGTAAACTGGAGCTACAGGATATCAGGGCTCCTGTGGATCATGGAACCGCTTTTGGCAGGATTGCGTTCTCTTGCCCGCGAGAGCAGGTGATATATCAGACTAAAATATTAAACAGAACTAATGTGCCTCCTGCCTTAGGAACAAAACATTACTACCTACTGTTGGTCATTCTAAGTCAGACAGTGCATCCAGAAAGTATTCACAGCACCTCACTTTTTCCACATTTTGTTATGTTATAGCCTTATTCCAAAATGGCAGTAATAATGGATTAAATTCATTATTTTCCTCAAAATCCTACAAACAGTACCCCATAATGACAACATGAAAAGTTTGAAATCTTAGCAAATGTATTAAAAACAAAAATAAATAAATAAATCACATGTTCATAAGTATTAACAGCCTTTGCTCAATACTTTGTTGAAGCACCAATTACAGCCTCCGGTCTTTTTGAGTATGATGCTACAAGCTTGGCACACCTATTTTTGGGCAGTTTCTCCCATTCTTCTTTGCAGGACCTCTCAAGCTCCATCAGGTAGGATGGGGAGTGTCGGTGCACAGCCATTTTCAGATCTCTCCAGAGATGTTCAATCAGGTTCAAGTCTGGGCTCTTGCTGGGTCACTCAAGGACATTCACAGAGTTGTCCTCTAGCCGCTCCTTTGTTATCTTGGCTGTGTGCTTAGGGTTGTTGTCCTGTTGGAAGATGAACCGTCACCCCAGTCTGAAGTCCAGAGCGCTCTGGAGCAGGTTTTCATCAAGGATGTCTCTGTACATTGCTGCATTCATCTTTCCCTTGATCCTGACCAGTCTCTCAGTTCCTGCTGCTGAAAAACATCCTCACAGCATGATGCTGCCACCACCATGCTTCACTGTAGGGATGGTATTGACCAGGTGATGAGCGGTGCCTGGTTTCCTCCAGACATGACACTCGCCATTCAGGCCAAGGAGTTCAGTCTTTGTTTCCTCAGACCAGAGAATTTTGTTTCTCATGGTCTGAGAGTCCTTCAGGTGCCTTTTGGCAAACTCCAGGTGGGCAGTCATGTGCCTTTACTGGGGAGTGGTTCCATCTAGCCACTCTACAGTAAAGGTCTGATTGGTGTCGTCCTGCAGAGATGGTTGTTCTTCTGAAAGGTTCTCCTCTCGCCACAGAGAAACGCTGGAGCTCTTTCAGAGTGACCATCGGGTTCTTGGTCACCTCCCTGACTGAGGCCCGTCTTCCCCGATTGCTCGGTTTGGCCAGGCGGCCCGCTCTAGAAAGAGTCCTGGTGGTTCCAAACTTCTTTCATTTATGGATGATGAAGGCCAATGTGCTCATTGGGACCTTCAGTGCTGCAGAAATTTTTCTGTACCCTTCCCCAGATCTGTGCCTCGATACAATCCTGTCTTGGAGGTTTACACACAATTCCTTGCACTTCATGGCTTGGTTTATGCTCTGACATGCACTGTTAACTGTGGGACCTTATACAGACACGTGTGTGCCTTTCCAAATCATGTCCAATCAACTGAATTGACCACAGGTGGACTCCAATCAAGTTGTAGAAACATCTCAAGGATGATTGGTGGAAACAGGATGCACCTGAGCTCAATTCTGAATGTCATGGCAAAGGCTGTGAATACTTATGTACATGTGATTTATTTATTTATTTACCCCCCCCCCTTTATTTATTTATTCCCCCCCCCCCCCCCCCCCCCATTTTTATTTATAATAAATTTGGAAAGATTTCAACCAAACTTCTTTCACGTTGTCATTATGGAGTATTGTTTGTAGAATTTTGAGGAAAATAATGAATTTAATCCATTTTGGAATAAGGCTGTAACATAACAAAATGTGGAAAAAATTAAGTGCTGTGAATACTTTCCTGATGCACTGTATCTGTTCCATTTCTCTAGTTACCTGAAATTGAGGCTGTGATGAAAAAGGAAAACCAGAAGATCCTCACGCCCCTTGTCAGCCTGGACACTCCGGGGAAGGCGACTGTGGAAGTGGTCATTCTGGCTGATCCTGTGAGTCTTTGCGAACACACTAAGTGTCCAGTTTCACTGAGAGGATATAAAAAATATTAGTGTTAGAGCGAGTAAGAAAAACAGGGAAGAAGGCTTAAAGATGCCTTTAATGCCTTTTAATTCTTGTAATGCAGTACAAAGCAATTTAAAAACATCAGCTGACCGGAATTTAATGGTCATTCGAACAATTACAGGCAACATAGCAGACTGAACACTCTATATATATCAGGGTTCCTCAAATCTTGCCCTGGAGGGCCAGTGCACTGCAGAGTTTAGCTCCAACCCTGATCAAACTTATCTACCTGTGACTTTCTAATGATCCTGAATATAAATTTTAATTTCAAACTTTTTTAATTTTTATTCTGAATGTTGGGGGGCACGGTGGCTTGGTGTTTAGCACGTTTGCCTCACACCTCCAGGGTTGGGGGTTCGATTCCCGCCTCCGCCATGTGTGTGTGGAGTTTGCATGTTCTCCCCGTGCCTCGGGGGTTTCCTCCGGGTACTCCGGTTTCCTCCCCCGGTCCAAAGACATGCATTGTAGGTTGATTGGCATCTCTAAATTGTCCATAGTGTGTGATTGTGTGAGTGAATGAGAGTGTGTGTGTGCCCTGTGATGGGTTGGCACTCCGTCCAGGGTGTATCCTGCCTTGATGCCCAATGACGCCTGAGATAGGCACAGGCTCCCCGTGACCCGAGTATAGATCGGATAAGCGGTAGACAATGAATGAATGAACTTGTAAATAACGTTTTGCATTTCACGTAGGATGGACATGAGATCTGCTTTGTTGGAGATGAAGCTTTTCGCCAACTATCTGCCTTTGACCCCAGTGGAAATGAATTGCTTGATAAGGTATTCTGTCCTTTATTAAATATTCAGCTTCAGAGAGGATGCATGTGGTTTATTATGTGCTTTTTAATCATATTGTCTTTTTTTTCTCAGGCCATGGCTGCTGATAAGAGTGACGAATGGTTTGCAAAACACAAAAAGCAGAAAGCATCAGCATGAAGACTTTTATTCTCCGCAGAAAAGTCATAATAGCACATGAACGGTTTATTTCTACTTTTCAGTTCATTGCTGCAATATATCCGTTTGTCTGGCTTCATATGTCTGTGTTGATTAGAAGCAACACATGTCCACACAGTTTGATTTGTATTTATTCATAAAATTATTCTGGAAAAATGAAAAATATAAAGTGCTCAAATCTCAAAACACTTGTTCTGCTGGCTTTAATAAATTTTGCAACCTGATTAAAAATTCTAAAGTGTACTCATTATGAGAGTAAGCTGAAGCATTAATATACACTCAGTAGCTACTTGTTTAGGTACAACAGCCTTGTAACTACACTCACAGTCCTTTTAGAAGATAAACCAATTATACAGGCAAGTTTGCGTACATTTACATGTTGTTTGTGTAGTGGACCATTCTCACAGCAGCAGTTACTGACATGACTGTGTGTGTGTGTGTGTGTGTGTGTGTGTGTGTGTGTGTGTGTGTGTGTGTGTGTGTTTGCATGTGGTCTGAGTGTATCAAGCACAGTAGTTTTGCTCAGTTTTTAAAAGTGTGTTAGACTAGTGCACCTTATGTGTATTAGACATTATCCAGTCCTTACTAGTGGACTGTTCTCCACAAAGGTTTATGCCCACTTTCTAAAACATTAGCATTTCTATAGTAACAGCTAATTCACAGGGACTTGTATAGAGGATGTGCCCACATAATATATGAATAACATTAAACCGATTTAATAAAGCATATGCTATTTATCAAGGAAAAATCTGTAATTGTTGATATGGTGAAGAGGCAGATGAAATTATTCTTTATAGCTGTTATAATAAAAGTGATCAGAGGATTTCTACTAGATGTTGGAGCATGGCTATAGGGATTTGTGATCATTCAGCTTCAGGAGCATTAGTGAGATCAGGTACTGATGTTGGATGACGAGACCTGGTGCAAAGTCAGCTTTCCAGTTTATTCCACAGGTGCTTATTGGGGTTAAGGTCAGGGTTCTGTGCAGGACACTTGAGTCGTTGCACTCCATCCTTCTCAAACCATCTCTTCATGGAGTTTGCTTTGTGCACAGGGGCATTGTCATGCTGGAACAGTTTGGGTGCATGGACTATAATGTTACAGTATACACCGATCAGCATCATAACATTCTGAGCAGTGACAGGAGAAGTGAATAAGACTGATGATCTCCTCAACACAATATTAGGCAGGTGGTCATAATGTTATGCCTGGTCAGTGTATATATATATATTTTTTTATTACAGAAATCTTATACAGTTGTGTGCTTCCAACTTGGTGGTAAGAGTTGGAGAAAGGCTCTCATATGTGTGTGTGTGTGTGTGTGTGAAGTTCAAGTGTCCACTAACAATTGGTCATATAGTGTTTTGATTGATTTTATTATAAGATTTGATGTTTTCGCATAAATTTCCTGTGTTTGTGGATTTATGATATCTCATTATCTGTATGACCTACATGGCTGTTGTTTTGAAACTATGTTTTGTCCATTTTGGAGTTAAAACTAAACTCCTGACCCTAACTGTCTCTGCCTTCACGCCTCAGCAGGGAACTGAGAGGAACTGAGCGGATTAAAGCTATGCGCCTCCAGACGCGACTCTTAGCTATAATGTAAGTGATACTCAGCAAAGAAATTCTCACATTTCTTCATTCCTTATTCAAGCACAGGCGTTTTCGTGTACCGTATAACTTTGGTTTACGTGAAGCGGCAAACATATATCAAGGGATTTTAATCAGGTTTAAAGCTAGCGCAGCTAACTAGCACAAAGCTGTCAAAACTCTGCAGAGTTACCCAAACAAATAGCTAGCTTAGTTTAGCATAGCTTAGCATAGCTTGCGAAATAATCTTGTTAGACTGGTTGTCTGTCTGACAGTTTGCAAATTCCTTATCATGAAACATCAGTAAACTCAGAACACAGATAATGGTGTTAGATTTATCCAGCTAAAAGTAAGATTTTCGTTCTTCCCAGCTAGCGGTACTGCTAATTTGCCTCCGTTGTGGATACCTGTAGCTCTGCAGCTACACTGTACACTTCAGGTACCATATGGAGGTCAGCAATAAGCACTTGATGAAAGATAGAGTCATATTTTATAAAGCTAACAGTGGTTATTAATAGTATTAATAATCTAGTTAGGAAGGTTAGCCATTTCCTGGGCGTTTCTGTGATGTAAGGTTGACCTGTGTTACATAATAAATTCAGTGTTTGTTGTTTGTTTGTTTTTTTACAGGTGTTTTGATCTCACTGAGCTGTAGGTTATTACTGTATGATGCCCCAGAGAGACAGGACTGAGTCTGAACCTCGCTTCAGTGCAGCACCATGGCCGCTCTGCTCATCGCCTTTCTGCTCTTTCTGTCTGTGGGAACTCTGTGCCTCCTGATTTGCAGGTGACCACCTCATTTATTCAGTAGTATAACTGACCGCACACTCACTTTTCAGAGATATTGTAAGGACTGTCTTCAGATGTTCACATTTCACTCAACACCCTTGACCTCAACACATCAGTGTATCAGTCATGCAGCGGTTTGTGCAGATCCTTGTACACTTTGTAATACATGCTGTCTATCTTTTTTTGGCTTGCAAGCTTATGGAATTGAAGAATGATTTATTTCACATTATCCAAGGTTATCTCATTATCTCAAGGTTTCTTCGTCATGTCGTCTCAGGGAGTTTGTCCTTCGCTCTGTCTTGCCATTAGGGATCTAAAGCTGCAGCCAGATTTCTGTACATTTGTTTTCTGATAAGAGGCCTCACTTATCAAGCTGAATGTGAATGCATTTATTTGTAAATCATTCATACCAGCGTTTAAACATTTTTGGAGAACCCGTTCATATCCTTCCTGAGCTCCTGACTTGACTAGAAGAAGTTGCTTTCGGTTGCTCCCTGTTCGGGGTCGCCACAGCGGACCGACTGGTTTGCACAACAACTTGGCACAGGTTTTACTTCCTGGCGCAACCCTCCCATTTTTCCGGGCTTGGGACCGGCACTGCATCCAGTGGCTGGGGTTGAGGCATTGGCTGGGAATCGAACCCGGGCCATCCGCATGCTAGGCGAGAAACCTACCACTGAGCCACCAATGAGCTCCTGACTTGACTAACTCTTGTAATTTGTTAGAGTTCAAATCGTATATATTTTTCATGCATTTATTGCAACTTTTTATTTCTTTTACATTTGCAGAAGTTTGTCCTAGCTACATAAAGTGAAAAGTGTGCAAACTGTGCAAAGACAAGACAGTGCAAAGAAAACAAAAACATGTGCAAGACGCAATGTGATGTGCATTACATATATGTTCGTAACCATATACATAGCAGCATGACCATTGTAGTGTGCAGAAATCTATTAGCAGCAGTTAAAAATAGTGCAAATAAGTAATAATATATAACAGTGTTTGAGGTAGTGCAAGTAGAAGGTACATTGTATTGAGAGTCCGTTCACACAGGTGGGTGTGTGTGTGTTCATTTCTCATATGAGCCATAAAAAGTGTGCCGAGGTGATTTTTGTTTATGTACAAATCAAATATCTGAGTCAGAATTCCCAGGTGATCCATCCCCAGCCCAGGATCTTGCAATATCTCTGAACAACTCCATGATATCCCCTTCAGCCACTGCTCGCAACCTTGGGGTAACCATGCACAATCAACTGTCCTTTTCCTCCCATGTCACACGCACATGTTGGTTTCTTCTGTACAACATCAGAAAGATTCGGCCATTTCTATCCACATGGGCTACTCAGGTGCTTGTTCAGTCTCTTGTCATTTCGAGACTGGACTACTGCAACTCTCTACTAGCAGGTCTACCTCTGAATGCAATTCGTCCACTGCAAATGATCCAAAATGCTGTTTTCAACCTGCCTAAGTTCTCCCACACCGCAGTAGGACACATTATCAGAACACATTCATCAGGCTCCACCCATCACTGATTAAAGAAAAAAACATTTTTAGCATTAAGTTCTAGCATTTAACCAAACTTTAATTGGCACATTACTTTAACCTGATTGTAGGCTCAGTCATAAAGTGTTTGGATATATTTTTGTATCATTAAAGCATTTGTGTGCAACAGAATAAAACATGCTCTAACATTTTCTTTTCTCTTTGCTTGCTTTCAGATGGCTCTTCTGCAGGCTGGCGGTGCGATTCTTTCGCAGCGTCCTAAAAGCCGAGCTGAAAATCAAATCATTGGGCCTCTTTTCTCTCCGCAGCATCAGTGTACAGTTCTTGTCTCAGCATACGCTGGTGAGTGAGATTTTGAGATTTCTGACATTTCCTAAATTTCACACATTGCATTTTGTCTCGCTGTGTCACAGTCAGTTCAGAACAGAAGCTGCTTTCCTCTATCCATTGGGACACGGATGAATTAAAATTCATTTCTTGTTGCCTGAAGACCAGTTTTTTAATTTATTAAAAAAATGGACTATTATTTGGTACCAAAAAGAAGCAAGCTTTGAGAATTGTGACATTTCCAGTTGATCTGTTAACTAACATCAATTAGACATTCCTGTAGTTTAGTTTATTATACCTCTCAAAGCAACTGATGGAAGATTTTAGAATGACCCTATTTTTAAAGAAAATCTCTAATTACACCTATCAGACATACCGGTATGACCACCTGCCTAATATGGTGTTGGTCCCCCTATTTGGAACGGGCTAGCCTTCGATCCCCACGTACATCAGTGAGCCTTGGCCGTCCATGACCCTGTCTCCGGTTCACCACTGTTCCTTCCTTGGACCACTTTTGATAGATACTGACCACTGCAGACCGGGAACACCCCACAAGAGCTGCAGTTTTGGAGACGCTCTGATCCAGTGGTCTAGCCATCACAATTTGGCCCTTCGTCAAACTCGCTCAAATCCTTACGCTTGCCCATTTTTCCTGTTTTTAACACATCAACTTTGAGGACAAAACGTTCATTTGCTGCCTAATATATCCCACCCACTAACAGGTGCCATGATGAGGAGATCATCAGTGTTATTCACTTCACCTGGCTCTGCTCGCAATGTTATACCTGATCGGTGTATGGGTAAAACTATTAGCAGTAACTTGGTTCAGATCTTGTTAGTCAACTTATGTCTGTTTGTCTTGTAGGAAATAGACAGAATATGGATTTCAAGCAAATTATTCAACCAGGACCTGCCGTAAGTATTAAAATCAAGCCTCATGCATGAACTAGACGCATGTATCGATGTATATTGTAAACTACTAACAGCATAAAAATACCACAGCAATGGTAAACAGTAGTGGTTTATGGATTATGGTGAATACTCCTTGTGAGCTAAGACTAATAATTAAAAAAAAAAAAAAAAAAAAAAAGCATTCAGTATCAGTGCTTTGTAACAGTCACCAGGTTTTCAGCCATGGGACAGTCTCCAGGAAACTCAATGAAAGTACTCACCTGGAGAAAGCGTTGTTGTGTTTTTTTTTTCTTTCATTTATTATATTATTCTGTGCTATCTGATGGAAATTTGCCATCCTATAGGCCATCAGCCTCCTTGCTTGGAAAATACTTACATCATCATCGGTCACTGAAAAATCCATACATTTGACCACTAATTCTCACATACGTTTGCCTGTCCTCCAGGAGATACTTGGCATTGTGTGTGGGCGAGATTCGTGTACGGATTGACTTGCAGGAGCCTCTCAGGCCACACTTGACCCAGAGTCATGATGGAAATCCCAGCAAGTCACCGCTTAGTCCTTCAACACTGCGCTTTCTTTCCCAGGTGGGCTTCTGAACACACACAAGCCTCTGTGTGATATGTTGGCATTACATCTTTCTCCTCCTTCTCCTTGGCAGCTGCTGTCTCTCCACATTGGCTCCTTGAATGTGATGGTACTGAAGCTGCTGCTGCCAGAGTCCCTCTGGCACATGACGAGCACCGCTATCACTCTACTACTTGATCACCAATGCAAGAGGTACAAAATATGTCTTTACATTATTTAAGGGAATAATCCAGCGTTTTTATGCAGATCACATGTAATTCCACGATCATTATCATCCTGAAGAGGAAGTATTTTTTTTTCTTGAGTCTGGTTCCTCTAAATATTTCTTACTCATTTCCTACAAAAAAAAGCGATTTTTTTAAAGGGATTATTCATTTAACGTCTAAATCAATTTTTTTTGGAAATGACATGCTGTCTTTTCAGGTTATCTTGGGACTTTACTGTGGGACAGCTCAGCAGTAAAGTTTTAAAAAGCAGCAGGCTGGTATGTGCTTTTATATTCTTTATTAATTTATTACAGCCGGTTCCTGGTCACATATAAACCCTATGTCTGATTTAAAGTTCATTTCAAATGTTGTTTTAATTGTAGTCTCGTTCTGTGTATAGCAACCGTGACCTGTTTTGTCTAGGTATTTTTCTTGTATAAATGGCGCTGCTAACAGTGTGTACATTAAATTAATGTCATTTGAAGCTGCGTGTTGGGTCTGTCCCCTGTCTGCAGGACACGTGTCTGGCGGAGGTGTCTCTGGGCCTGGCTGTGAGTGGCGATGTGAGCCTGCCGGACTTGCGCCCGGGCCAGCTGGCACTCAGCGTGAGGACCCTGTTGGCAGAGCTGCACGAGGGACTATTCCACTCTCAGCTGCTGCTTCCGAAAGCAACCCGTACTACAGAGACTGACACGTCTTCATCAGGTTAGGATACACCAGGGACGTGCCAGGCTTATGCCAGGGCTATAAATACATGCCTCTTACAAATATTTGTTCTACAAAATGCTACTATGTATATTGACATTGTAATTTTTCTCGATCAATGTCAAAACATACTTGCCTTTACACTCAGTATACTGATTGTAATGTTACTAATTCAGTGGCACATGGCTGCACTGGATGGCAAGTACACGAGCCGAATAAAAGCTGTTTTATTTATATTTTTATTTCGATCTCCCAGAACACGCAGAAGATCAGTATATCCAGATGGAAGCAGTAGAGAAGATTCACCAGATGATTCCCCAAAAGGTCAACGTGGAGTTTGAGAACACTAACATCACCCTCTCTATGCACAGCCAGAAGCGGTGGGTGGACAGATTTATTTTGTGTGATTTGTTTTTTGTTTTGTTTTTGTTTACTTGCTGACATGATTTGTTTGGTTTTTAAGACACCTGAACTGGACACTGAAGTCTTTAAAGCTTGACTATGACTGCGATGAGGAGCAGCTTCCACTGAAAGGGTTTGTTCCTGAACTCAAATTCCCCCACAGCCGCTTAGAACTCCTGTTGGAGGGTAAGCTTTTATCACACACACACACACACACACACACACACACACACACACACACACACACACACAGCTATCTGTTTAACATGTTGAGGTGCTTCCTTTTTACACCTCTCTCTCTCTCTTTCTCATTGTAGATGGCCTTCTTCTCTCACAAAGCCGGCAACGGATTATATGTCTCACCTCTCTGAAGACTGTGCTGCAGGTGGGCTGCTCAGGCATCAGGCTCATGATTACCTTAACATCAGATCAAATTATTCAATTCATCCAACATTTAGTCTTGCTTTAAAGAGGTTTAAAAATGTTTGTCCCACTTTGAAGGTGACATCAGCAGATATCTGTGGCTCAGTGACGGTCAACACGTGCATCATCCACTACCGCCAGCAGGAGTTCTCTCACTGGCTGGACTTGTTCTCATGGGAACAGCTCATTCATAGGAAGGCCACTCACAGGAAAAAGTAGGAAGACAATTATTTACAGTATTTATTGTACATTATAGTATATATATAGAAAATAAATAAACAAAAACATGTTTTATTTAATATTATAGCGTTATAACACTAACATTCTATACCGCAGTAACTGCATCATGTCACTAAGCTCATTGTCAGAGGTATACTCTGTATTTGTCCTGCAGGCACCTCCCTCTTCTGGATGTCCCTGTGAGATTCAGCTCTACTGTGTCAAATGTTAATGTGTCTATTCAGCTGGGAGACACTCCACCATTTGCTCTGGGTTTTATTTCTGTCAGTACAGGTAGGCACAGCACATAAAGAGCCTCTGGATGTTTTCATTTGGCTTCGCAATGCCTCTTAGGTTTACAATAAGTGAAAGCGTTAATCAGATTGACTGTATGTAGCTGATTTTACTCCTCTTTGGAAACAAACCCAGAACAATTAGAATACTGTTCTGTAGATAACTTGAAGCATATTAATTAAACATGTCTAGAAGAAGGGGGGCATGGTGGCTTAGTGGTTAGCACGTATGCCTCACACCTCCAGGGTTGGGGGTTCGATTCCCGCCTCCGCCATGTGTGTGTGGAGTTTGCATGTTCTCCCCGTGCCTCGGGGGTTTCCTCCGGGTACTCCGGTTTCCTCCCCCAGTCCAAAGACATGCACTGTAGGTTGATTGGCATCTCTAAATTGTCCGTAGTGTGTGATTGCGTGAGTGAATGAGAGTGTGTGTGTGCCCTGCGATGGGTTGGCACTTTGTCCAGGGTGTATCCTGCCTTGATGCCCAATGACGCCTGAGATAGGCACAGGCTCCCTGTGACCCGAGTGTAGATCGGATAAGCGGTAGACAATGAATGAATGTCTAGAAGAACCTACACTGTACAATATATTAATCTTAGAATTCTTTAAGAAGGGTGGTACTTCGGTGTTATAGCAGTTGTATTTGTTTTAAATTTCACATGTTTTTTTTAAAAGGCATTACCAAATATCAACATCCTTTCTCTTTCTGATATTGTATGTTTTCACACAGAACTGCAGCACTCTGTAGATTCCACCAAGCAGGATGAAAGCCTGACCATGTCCCTGGACCATTTCTGGTGGAGGGTGGGCCAAGGATCTCACATCCAACAAGCTCCACATCCACCAGGCAAACATGTGTGGGGAGAGGCACTCATCATGGACGTCTTCAAACTGCAGGTAAAACAAACACTCTCACCAGTTTAGTATTTATTAAAGTATTTGAGTCAATAGCCATTGCATTATGATACATGTGTGTATTGTGTAATAAACATATTTTTAGGGACAGATTCTTTTAGCAGAAATCTTAATTGTCCCTTAATAAGCCAGTATGTGAGGGACTTAATTTACAGAAACCAGCTAGGTTGCTTTTGGTGTTGATTTTTTAAATATCGTTTCTGGTTGGTTGTGCATTTCTCTGTCCATCTGCTATACTTATTAGCACTGATCAGAAATATCTCAAGAGCAAGTGTGTGAATATTTGTAGGGTTTACATAAATCATCAATGTGTCTATCAGATGAACTGATTAAGTTTTAGAACTGATCAACAGGTCAAATTTGTGTTAAGGTCAAATATCTGAAATAATTTATCTTCCTTCCTCGTTGTCATACGAGGACATTACTTGCCCAGTAGGAAGTTCTGGTTAAATTAAATGTAAGATTTGTATGGACTGATAAACTGATTACGCTTGACATTGCTTCGTTGTTTGTGTGTCATCTGTCTGAATCGGCAGGGCAGCTACAGTAATTCCCATAGTGTGGACTCAGCCGGGTCCTCAGCCAGTGTATGTGTGGAGTCCAGTTTGCAGGGCCTGCAGATGGAGCTATCTGAGACCTGTGCTTTGTGCCTGTCTCGCCTGTTCTCCGTCCTTAAACTGGACCAAACTCAAAATTCACTCACTCCAGCACCTTCCACTACACAAGAATCATCATCTCATTTACCTCTAGTCTTGAAACTTCAGCTAAACCTGCAGGATGTCAACATGTTCACGCTTTCTAATGTAGCAGGTGAGTACAGCTGGAAAGCTTCATGTTTTACGACTGCATTTTTTTCTCTTTCTTTATTCGTCCTCTGTAATACCCAGCTTTATAACTACAACTCTGTCTGCTTCTGATGGTGTAGGAGCTTTGGCGTTCCGGGTGGATGAAGTAGCAGCCAGTAGCTCTGCTGAGAGCTTGCAAGCATTAGTCCGAGGTGTGGCTCTGTCTATACTAAAGTCACTCAGCGAGAGCACTGAGCCGTGCTGCCCTGCAGACCAGGCCTGTAGTCCTGTGGTCAGTCTCAGCAGTCTCAATCTGTCATACCAGAACAGCAGCCACACCCTAGAGGTACCTCAGTGACACAGTATTACACACATCAGCACCATGATCCTCTTTAACTTATAGACGATTTTAGTCAGTTTGTTATGTTGTAAATATTTTGAAATAATTAACCATACATTTTACCAGTTGTGAATGTTATTTTATTTGATTTATATTTAACTTGTAGTAATTAGAGGTGCTTTCTTGTGAAAACTATTTATTTATTGAATTTATCAATAAATCATTGATAACATGGCCATTAACAGGACATTACTTCTACTAAACATTACATATTAGTAATTATGTAAAGCAACTGATCTACAAATGCAAGGTTTTACTTTTTTTCTTTCCATTTTAATAACGTGTGTTTCCTATTTACTTTGTGCACAGATGCAGAGTGAGAATGCCTTGGCTCTACATTGGACGCCATCTGATCACATGTTTCTCTATCAGCATGTCTGTGAAAGTCATAGCTGCTGGAGCACACTGCATGCGGTGTTAGGCATAGAGCAGAAAGAAGTTACCTTGCCCTCTCCACCTTCTTCTGCTTTAAGAAGGCTTAGCATGCGTTTTGTTCTGGCTAACACCCAGCTCACTGCATATGTCGCAGAGAAGAACTTTATTATTGTGCGTGCTGAGGCTCTGTCTGTTTCCAAGCAGCCGGGAGCCACTCACTTCAAGTCTCTTCAGGTGGTGTTCAACTTTGATGGCAACGACATTTTTACCTTCTCTGAGCCAGAGGTAAATATGCTTGATCAGTCAGACGAGCTGCAGCAGCACCGCAAACACTTCCCGTTCCTGTCAACGCCTCACAACCGTGCTTGGATCTTTTCTTTTCCCGTACTCACTGTGGAATTCCCATACCAGTACAACTTTTCCAGTACTTTTGACAAGGCCGTGAGTGCCCAGAAATGGCTGAAGAGCCTCCACAGAACTGGTTCCAGTGGGCCTAAGCGCCTTCCTCCAGATCTCTTCTTCAAAGTAGGCCAGTTCTCCTTCGTCTTTCTGGATGATGTGTTCGAGATCAAGCTCCGTGACAACTATGAGTTGATGAAGGATGAGAACAAGGAGAGCGCCAAACGCTTGCAGCTACTTGACCGCAAAGTGGCAGAGCTGCGCAGGATGCACGGTGAACTGCTACCAGCACGCAAGATTGAGGAGCTGTACTCCTCACTGGAGCGAAAGCACATCGAAATCTACATCCAGCGCTCGCGCCGCCTCTATGCCAGCACCCCAATGCGCAAGGCACTGCTCACATGGAGTTTGGCAAATTTGGAACTGGTGGCACTGGCTGATCACTCACTGCATGGGCATGAGCGTATGTGTGAGCTACTCTGTGAGATTGACAATGTCAGTCCCTTTCCTAGAGATGGACTGCCTCTGGTGGTGCAGTGGTGCCGAGCCATCTCTTTTAAGATTAGTGCATTCTTGGGTCAGTACTTATAGGATCTTTACACTAACATACTTTATACTATGTGTGTGTGAGACGTATAATGTGCTGTGTCAACACGTACAATTTTAGCTTTTTTTGTTAAACCTCATCTCTTATTTCACGTTACGCATAGTGAGGATCCGAGATTACCCACGATACTTGTTCGAGATTAGGGACTGGGAGCTGTCGGGGCGTCTCATAGGGACAGAGCAGGATGGGCAGATTCGTGGACGCCGCAGGGAGGTGGTTCAACTCGGCCAACCTTGGGGAGACGTGACTATTTACCGGAACATGCCTCCTCTCAAATTCTACTATGATGTCACCTGTGAGTTTCACTACAGTAATTTTCACACTGTACTTAACATACTACTAAAAGTTTGAGAATAATATTTTCTTTTTCTCCTTTCCTTTAG
The DNA here is from genome assembly GCA_033459395.1 of Hemibagrus guttatus. Taxonomy (NCBI): domain Eukaryota; kingdom Metazoa; phylum Chordata; class Actinopteri; order Siluriformes; family Bagridae; genus Hemibagrus; species Hemibagrus guttatus. The sequence goes on from JAUCMX010000011.1 coordinate 3,772,794, forward strand.
CAAACATATCACTTTATACCATTGTGTGGGGGCCATGCTGGGACCCAGCATGGACTTTGATTGGCCAGGCAGTGGATTTACTGACCAAGCCTACTGCTGACCCCTCTCCTCTTCTGGCCTGGTGGGATAAAAGCAGGCTGCTCCTGCATGGATGCTGGCACATGGACATTGAACAAGCGAACTTGCACCAGCTTGCCAATGAGGTACTTCCAGTACCAAGGTTTTTGGTATTGCATTGCAGTTAAGAACACTGACTTGTTCATTGTGTCATTTCACTTAACCCACATACTTTTGCAGGACCCTTACAACACTACAGAAAACATGCACTGGGAGTGGAACAAGCTCAATTTTGACTGGAACCCCGGGCAGTTTGTCTTTAAGGGTGACTTGGATGTCAACGTTAGGACTGCTTCAAAGTATGCAACCTTTTTTTTTTCTTTTTAAGTGACCTGAATTTAAAGCCAGTTATCTAAAAAGTCTTTATATTTCGATCAATATTTTTTAGATTGCAAATTAAGAGTATTGTTTTTAAATTGCAGTTGTTTCTATTTTAATTGCATAATTTCATATGAGCTTAATGTAGGAATGATTTCTAACAATGTTTGATATATGTTTGATATTATGTAGACCACCACTACAGCCTAATTTGTAATTGCAATTTCTGTCAAAATCCTATATCCCATTTTCGTTCTTTCAGATATGATGATATTTGTTTCCTGCACCTTCCCAATCTGTGTATGACCTTGGACCTGCAGTGGCTTTGCCATGGTAACCCACATGACCACCACTCGGTTATGTTGTGCAGTGCAGACAGTGTGGCTGATGTCACCTCGGGACAACCCCATGATTCCTACAGGGCCTTCCGATCAGAAAACCTCAACCTCTCCATCACTATGGACCTTAACCAGAACAGCGGCACAGGTTTACTTATTTATTTTTGCTTTTTATTTTATTTTTTTTATTTATTTACAACCTCTGCTTTCATTTGTATATTACAGTTACCCCTTGGAATCTCCTTTACTACACTACGATAAAATAATGTTAAAACGTTTATAAGAACGCCTGTTTGCTTTCAGAACCCTGTCAGCCTCGAATACTCCTATATAGCAGCACTCTGCGCTGGATGCAGAACTTCTGGGCCACATGGACCAGTGTGTCACGACCCATCTGCAGAGGAAAACTCTTCCACAGCCTCCGGCCCTCTCGCAGGAAGCTCGGCCAGCACTACAAACAGATGTCCTACACAGCAGAGTTTCCTCAGTTGCAGGTCACACACTGGTCACCCTGTTTTCTCAAACATGCACACAAAAATGTATTATGTTCTGCTTTCTAAAAAATATTAATTAAAGAGTAGATCACAACCAAATAGAAATGAGTGATATTTATTTATATATATTTATATACCTTGCGATAGACTGGTATCCTGTCCAGGGTGTACCCTGCCATGTGCCCTGAGTCTCCTGGGATAGGCTCCAGGTTTCCCGCAGCCCAGTAGGATAAGCGGTGTAGAAAATGGATGGATGTATATGTTTATATATTGGATTTATTTCTATAATATATTTTAAAAAATCTAATTGTGTGATGTATTGTTAAGTTGTCTTTATTTGTCACATATACATTACTGCACAGTGAAATTCTTTCTTTGCATGTCCCATCTTTGGGGGTTGGGGTCAGAGCGCAGGGTCAGCCATGATATGACGCCCCTGGAGCAGGGAGGGTTGGGGGCCTTGCTGGGCCTGTGAATTGTCAGTGATTTATTCTTAAGGGTAACCCTTGTTGATATTTCTGTTGTTTGCAGGTTCATTATTGGGCATCATTTGCTCAGCAGCGGGGAATACAGCTGGAGTGCAGTAAGGGTCATATCTTCACCAGAGGAGCACAGAGGCTTATTCCACAGGGTGAGAGCAAACAAATTACATTTACAGCATTCATCAGATGCATTTATCCAGAGCAACTTCGAGAAGTGCATTGTGAAGGATGGGTGTGTTTTATCTGAAGCAAGCAGCTACAGGAAGCCTGTGTAGACAATGCATCAATGGAGTGAGGTGGGATAGCTTGGGGAGATGTATGCAGAGGAAGACCTGTCAGGAGCAAGTTGCAGTAGAGGTACAGTGTGAATAAGCTTGTGTGTTTGTGTGGCTGCAGCGGGCACAGTGATGAGGAGGCTAATCTCAGAGTGGAACGTGACTCAGATGGTGAGCGAGCTGTCCTTGGTCACCGTGCACCTGATGTCCTCCAGCTCAGACGAGACAGCTGACCACCAGATCAACGCACAGGTGAAGAAGACCCATTTACTCAGCCTGTCTTCACTCAGCTATCAGAGACAAAGCAACCGCATGGAGGAGGTGAGACCACACGTGGTTAAAATCATTTACGGAAGTCTGAATCATTTAAATTAAACTGAAATTATGACATGAATCTGAATTACTAGCTCATTTTCATCCTCTAGGATTGTGCTCACACAAATGTAGATATTTCATTTGGATAAAGAAATTGTGGTGTGATATGGTGGGGCAACAGGTCACAGTCTGATCCTGAGTACCAGTTATTGTCTGTGCAGTGTTTCCTAATGTCTGTGTGGGTTTCCTCAAGGTGCTTCAGGTTCCTCTTAAAGAAATGCCGGTAGCTGGATTAGCTACAATAAATTATGTGTTATGACATGTAGGACCATACAATGAACTAGCATCCCTAGTTTTATTGCTCTGTTTTGTGTGTTACTGGGATAGGGTTCAGATCCATCACAATGCAATAGCTTCATTGTTTGGTAGTATTTTCACAGAGGTCATCTCTTTTGTTTCCAACAGGAGGTTGGTTCAAAGGACGAGTGCAATGCCTCCTACATTCACAAGCTGTGTTTGGTGGATCTGCGTGCCTCGTGGACTGCCACCAACAGGAACATTGCCTTCGGTCTGTATGACGGTTACAAGAAGGCAGCCGTACTGAAGAGGAACCTGTCCACAGAGGCACTAAAGGGCCTGAGGATCGACACACAACTTCAGGCTAAGAAGCTTAAACGCGCCATGTCCACTTACACCCCTAACACTGCTCTTTCTACCCCTATTGTACCTGCTGCCAGTCGCACAGAGAAGAACCAGAATGAAGGTGCACAGTTTTTCTGGCTTGATTTAAATTTTTGGTTTAAACCGAATTTATTGTAGAAACATAACATAATAGCTGAATCTGTGTGATTGTGGTTTCCAGGCACGTCTATGCTTCAGAAGCTGATTGAGGAAACGGATAAGTTCGTGGTGTTTTCTGAAGAGGATGCTGGAGTGAGCGACCAGCTGAGCGGAATTGCAGCATGCCAAACAGACGACGTGTACAACCACAACTGGTGCATCGAGCTTGTCAACTGTCAGGTAGAGGATAAAACTCCACTTTTTTTGGAAACTGTTTCCATCTTGCTTGGATCTGAATCATATCGTATTGACCTTTTTGTTTGTTTATGTTTAGATGATGCTGCGTGGCATTGAGACAACTGGATGTGTGCTCGTTTCAGCTGCAAAGGCTCAGCTGCTGCAGTGTGAGCATCATCCAGCTTGGTACAACGATACACTGAAGCAGAAGACATCGTGGGCCTGCTCATTAGACTGTATGCAGTATTTTGCCACCATGGAGCCCAATCCTTCCGAACAAGAGGATGGGCAACTGTGGCTAGAGGTGAGCTCATTTACTTGTCTCAGCTGTATAAGCGTGACTACAAAGTGACACTTTCTGTGGTATGTATTGACTTTTGTCCATGTGAGTCAAAAATATTTTTGATAGCTGTTTCCTAGCCATGACAGCCATTCTGGAATTTCAGTCAAAGAATGTGATGTCTGTCTACTTTAATCTCTAGTACAGTCAGCATGGGAAATAAATGAAGTTGTGTCTTGTTTTGTGAATGTGTAGGTGAAAAACATCGAAGAGCACAGGCAACGGACCCTGGACTCTGTGCAGGAGCTGATGGAGAGCGGACAGGCAGTGGGTGGCATGGTCAGCACCACCACAGGTACACTGCTGTTCTTGCACTATAGGCTTTTTTTTAGTCCATTAAACTATTTAGCTGGCAGACAGTGCTAATAAGAAATAAAAACTCCTCAAGCACTATATGGACAAAATTTCTGGACACCTGATCATCACACCCATATGTGGGGTTCCCCCCCCCCCAAAGTTTGAAGCACATAATCATGTACAACATCTTTGTATGCTTTTGCATTACAATATCCCTTTACTGGAACTACTGGGGCCCAAACCTCCATTGGTTTGCCAAGATTTGTGTGCAAGAACTAGACCTAGAGTCCTGACCTCAACCCCAATAAACACCAACTGCCCTCCAGGCCTCCTCACACAACATAAATGTTTAATCTCACTAATTCTCTTGTGGCTGAATGAACACAAATCCCCACAGCCATGTTCCAACATCCAATGGAAAGCCTTCCTAGTACAGAGGAGGTTATTATAACAACAAAGAGCTAAAAATTTAAGGGGATGCTCAACAAGCACATGGGTGAGATTGATCAGGTGCCTACAAACATTTGGCAATACAATATATGTGATGATTAATTTAAACTGAAGTAAGATGAGGTGAAAATGAAGGCTGCTAAATTCTTAAACAGTATAATATGGTTAACTAATGGACATTTTCAGCATATGTCAAGTTTCACAACAATAGCTTCTGTCATGCCTGCACAGATAGAAGGGACTGTGTTTCACAGCAGTGTGTTCATTTGTGAGTTGCATGTTGTTAGTTTGCCGTGTGCAGTGAGAAAACGTGTTGATATATTTTGTATGCATTAGACTGGAACCAGCCATCACATGTGCAGGAGACTCAGCAAGTCCAGCGCATTATCTCGCGTTGCAGCTGCCGCATGTACTACATCGGCTACAGTCATGATATTGACCCAGAGCTAGCTACGCAGATCAAACCTCCAGAAATACGTGACCGCCACGAAAAAGAAGATCTGCTCAAGAAGCAGGCTGGTAGGTCTAGTGTTCTTAAAGTGACATTACAAAACATTGCTACAATTTGTATTGTATTGTTGGAGTATTAAAATCAAGCTTCCATTCCTGTTCTGCCTCCCAGGTGCAGTAGACACCTTCACCCTTATTCATAATGACCTGGAGATCTCCACCAACCCAGTGCAGTATGCCATGATTCTGGACATCGTCAACAACCTCCTGCTACACGTGGAACCCCGACGCAAGGTTGGAGATTTTTGCAAGTAGTCTTACAGGCTGCTTGGTTTAAAGAGGGTTTTAACTTTCTAAAATACACTTTCACTCACAGGAGCACAGTGAGAAGAAGCAGCGCGTGCGCTTCCAGCTGGAGATCTCCAGCAATCCCGAGGAGCAGCGCAGCAGCATTCTGCACCTGCAGGAAGCCGTTCGCCAGCACGTGGCCCAGATCCGTCGACTCGAGAAGCAGATCTACTCCAACATACGGGTCAGTGTCTAAAATCAGCCATCCCTTCAGATGTTTTTGGTGTTTGTTGGAAGTTCTGTTCGGAAGTTTCCAAATTGGTCCTGGACCATATTCTTAGTGTTGATGGATTGATCTGTGGTGGTTCCTATAGCTAGGTTTGATTCACCAAATTATCTGGACTATACATGGGTAGAATACTGTATGTTTCATATAAAAAAAGAGTATTTCCATAAGTAAACTACTCTGTTTAAAAAGCAGAAAAGCAGTTCTACATGTTCAGTTAATGCTGTGGTAATTATCCAAATGGGCGTTGCTTTAGGGCTTTTTTTTTTTCTGTGAAAGTTTACATGTTTTCACACTTTGCTTGGACTCCTATAGTCCCAACCTGAGGAGCTAAGAGGAGACGAGCTGTCTGACATCAATATGCGCCTGCAGAATCAGCTCAATCAGGAGAAAACTGACCTCCAAATGAAAAGTGAAGAACTCAACATCCTCATCAGGTGGGTGTGCATTGGTTCATCATGAGCACCACGAGTATCAGGATAAAGAAAATAAATTCATGACAATAAGCGGATAATTAAGAGACTAACATGCAGTCCCATTCAAAAGTAATGGAAGAGCCAGGCCAATTTTATTTATTTTTGTTATACACTGAAGACATTCGAGTTTGGGATCAAAGGATGAATATGAGATGATGGAACAGATTTGCTTTCATTTCCTGAAATATTTACATCTAGATATGTTAAAATTAGAACATGGCACGTTTGATGGCGGACCCCACAATGGTTTAGATGACCATTTATTTAAACAGAAAGACTTATAAACCTGTAAAAGAATGTACATCACCAATATTTGATTGTATGTCCCATACAATAACTACATCAAGCCAGTGACCCACTGACATCACCAAACTGTTGCATTCTTTCTTTGTGATGCTTTTCCAGACTTGTACCGCCGTTCCTTTCAGTTGTTGTTTGATTAAAATCTGGTCAGTGACTTGAACAGTCCAAAGCTTTCCACTTTTTTCCTCCTGATGAAGTCCTTTGTTGTGATGTCGTCAGTGTGTTTTGGATCATTGTCCTTCTGCCTGATGAAGTTCCTCCCAATTAGATTGGATGCATTCCACAGACAGAATGTTTCTGTAGACTTAATTACACTGCTACCATCATGAATTATGTCACCAATAACGATTTGAGTCAGTTCCAGAAACAGCCATGCAAGCCCAAGCTAGGACACGAACTCTACTCTGCTTGACCAGTGAGAGTATTTTGCATGCCTTGGATCATGAGGTCCTTTCTTTCTCCACACTTTTGGCTTTTCCATCACTTTGGTAGAGGTTTATTTTGGTTCCAGGACTTTTGTGGTCCATTTTTTTGTGAATTCCAATCTGGCCTTCTGATTCTTACTGCTAAAGAGTGAGTAATTCTGGGTGGTATTTCTGTTCTTGAAGTGAATAGAAAAGTGTCTTCATTTTATAGCAAAAACAAGGATTGGCTTTGCTGGGAGTGTATTTTCAGAGTTGGGTGATTATATTGGAAAGTTGACACAAACAAGCACTCTCTTTCCAGATGTTTTAAGGACTTCCAGCTGCAGCGTGCGAATAAGCTGGAACTGCGAAAACCTCCAGAAGACGTGAGTGTGGCGCGTCGTACCGAAATCTACTTCGCTCAGGCTCGCTGGTGTCTCACAGAGGAGGACGGCCAGTTGGGCATCGCTGAGCTCGAGCTGCAGAGGTTTATGTACAGCAAGGTGAGCTTAGAGTCTAAGGAAAAGTGTTGTCCGCAACCTCAAACACACAACATGGATCCAGTTGAGCCAGTTCAGAGTAGAATCACTTTTTTACTCCAGTCAAACCATACTGGATTTTCACCGAGATCACTTAGCTCGGCCGTCCTCTGACCGGTTGCTTTGTTTTGTCAAATGTTCTTGAAAAGAAAAATGCACTAAGGTTTGATTCAAACAGACCAAATGCTGCATATGTGAAAGCACCCTTAAGATATTAATGGAAAAATAACATTTTCCCAACAACAAGCGAAAAATAGCAATTGTAAAGTTTACAGTGCGAAATAATTTCTTACATTTGATTACCAGCATTATCCACATCAGTCTGACTTCATCATCATCATCATCATCTCTTCACTCGAATTCTTATTGTCTGCACCACGTGTGCGTTCATCAGCATGGAAATAATGACTAAATAATGTGAAAATGTATCCGTGCTGTTGTCCCTGATGTTTGATGATGTGTGACTGAGCAGCTGAATCTCTGACAGCTGCCATCTGATCACAAAAGGAAATGATTACATTTAAGTAGAGAAGTATATTATTGATATAGATTATATTTTGTCAAATTTTCTGGCCCGCTTCACATATAATTCCTTAGTTTATTTAAACATCTAATCTTTAGAGAGATATCTGATCTATTTTGCAGCAGCTTTGTGTCCTGCATCCTCTTCCTGTGTCAAAGGATTTGTTCACATTTTTCCGCCGGATATTTGAGCACCGAGTTTGGGAAAGTGTTTTCATGTTTGTTTTCAGCCCTACATATACTCCAGGGACTGCTTATTTTTATTTGCTTTTGTTTTTTGTGTGTAGTTATGTGTGCAGTATTAATGGAAAGCAAACAGCAAAGCACTAAATAGACACCACTTCAAATTCACAAATGTGTTTTGTCTCTTTATACGAGCGATAAATTGTTTCACAGTAAGGTCTGATTATTTCTGATCTTTAGATCTTTAAGATTAATGCTTTTCCTACAGCTGAATAAATCCGATGACACGGCAGAACATCTTTTGGAGCTCGGCTGGTTCACGATGAACAATCTGCTTCCCAATGCTGCTTACAAGGTACACTGCAGTATGCATTCATTCAAACACAAAACATTTTTTTTTTTTTTACTGAAGCTTTTGGACATGATACTGGACTAGTCTGACTAGACTTGGTTTTCCAGAAATTACTACAGACTGTGATTTAAATATTTAAATAACCTTTTACTCTTAACTTTTATTGTTGGCTCAGATTATTGCTGCTATTAAAACCTTTTATTTTTTTTACTTGGTCTCTCTTGTGCAGCATGTGAGGGTATGTATGGTATTGAGTGTATTCTCCAGTCATCTTTCATATTTCAACTGTAGAACTGTAGATGATGCACTATATGGCCAAAAGTGGGTGGACACCTGACCATCACATCCATATGTGGTTCATCCCCAAACTTGTTCCAGCATGACAATGCCCACAAAGTGAGCTCCATGAAGGCAAGGTTGGAGAGGAAGACTTTGAGTTTCCTGCAAGGAGCCCTGACCTCAACCCCACTGAACACCTTTGGGATGAACTGAAGGAGCTGTCTGATGTTCTTGATGCTGAATGGGCAAATATCAACAGCCAAACTCCAAAATGTAGTGGAAGCCCTTCCCAGAAGAGTGGAGAACGTGAAAAACGTGAAAAAATTATAACAACGTGAAAAAAAAATGGGAATTTAAAAGATATGGGTGTGATGGTCAGATGTCCAAAAACCTTTGGCCATATAGTGTACATTCTGGCATTTGCTCTCCGGTCAAAAAAGCTTGCAGGAATTTACTTTTTTTTGTTTTGTCATTATTCGCTCTATTTCAGTCCTACATTTTCGATGTTTTATTTTGTTTGGTTTACTGTATACTCATCTGCCACTGCTATACTAGTTTATTTATCTTTTTAAAGAAAAATAATAATAATGTGAATAAAAAAAAATAGAATCCTACTTATAGAAATCTAATTTTAGCATGAGTGCTCTAAACGTGAGCTACACGATACATGCTTTGGATCTTTGCTCTGCTGTTTTGTACTCTAGGTGGTGTTGCGTCCGCAGAGCTCCTGCCAGTCAGGGCGACAGCTTGCCCTCCGCATCTTCAGCAAAGTTCGTCCTCCTGTGGGCGGGATTTCTATCAAAGAGCATTTTGAGGTCATTTGGATAGTGCTTGAGAGCTGTAAAATATTCTGTTGACATTTGCTTTGCTCCATGTTAAATCATCTTTTAATGATTAGGTCAACGTGGTCCCACTCACTATCCAGCTGATGTACCACTTCTTTAAGAGAATGATGGGATTTTTCTTCCCTGGGAGAAATGTCGAGGAGGAGGAGGTTGGAGACGAGGAGGATAAGTTACGGATGGTCACCACAGGTCTGAACTGTTCCATTCAAATTGAACAACTCTCTTTCCTTTGTCTTTTATTCTTCTTCACTGTGTAGCCCCGACATGCCGATATACATGTCGCTCTGCCTGCTGGTCAGTATTGGTTTTAGCTCTCCTGCACTTAGGGAATATTGGTTTTCTAATGGCTGTGCCCAAGGTCACACTGATAGATAAGACCTTACTATTAAAAGCCCAGCTCATTGGCATTGAGTGGAGATACTCATGATACAGAGTCATCCTGATGTGTGCATAATTCGAGTTTCTCAAATCCCACTTCTCTCTCTCTCTCAATGTAGGTGTTGTAAAACCAAGGCAGCTATCTGAGGACTCTATCGGAGGGCTGGGCCCAAGTAAAGGAGTCACGCAGGGGATGAATCGCACGTCAGGGGTCAGGAGGTCATTCCGTAAACCACCAGAGGTAACGCTTTTTGCAATTAACAAATGGTGTGCTGTCTCTAAGAACAAGCTAAGAGACTAAAACTATGCTGCTTGCTTTCTATCCAGCATCCTATAGATGACATTGACAAAATGAAAGAGAGAGCTGCAATGAACAACTCGTTCATCTACATAAAAATCCCTCAGGTTCCTCTATGTGTCAGCTACAAGGTGAGTGTTGCATTGAACCCCTGGTTTGTTTGTTTTTTCTGTAGGTTGTCATCATTGATAAACATCTCCCAATATTATTCTGTTTTGTAATTGTACAGGGTGAAAAAAGCAGTGTTGACTGGAAGGATCTGAACCTGGTACTGCCCTGTTTAGAGTATCACAACAACACCTGGACCTGGCTGGATTTTGCCATGGCTGTGAAAAGAGACAGCCGGAAAGCTCTGGTCGCCCAGGTAAGACTGTGTGATGATTAGATTACAAGTGCAGCACTGGTAAACATGTGAAATGTAGCAAGCCTATGTGTTTTTATAGATTTAAGTCAGAAATGTTTTTAAAACATGTACATGTGAAATATCATATAGTTCTGGGACTCTAGAAATATTAACATCTGGTTAAATCATTATTCATAGTAATATTTCTGTTTAAAAAACGGAAAGTCCTTTTCAATAACATGTCATTGTGGGTGAAAAATTCTCTGCATAATGCACTTCCTGTGCTTGTTTCTAAAAAAAAAAGGAAAAAAAAAAAAAAAAGCTGCTAGCACAATATGCACACTGTAACCATAATAAAACACTACAGTCTTTGCTAGTAATGGTTAACTAACTAGCCCACCTTACTATGTAGATTTATTAAATGAAATTGGTTTAACTCTGGTGATGACTTGCAAATCTTTAAGCAAGGCAATCTTTAGACATCCCTTTTTATTATACACTTCCTCTGAGCCTCATAATCAATAATAGCTCTGTTAATTATGCCAAGTGACAATCAGTAGGCAGAGAGCTCTTCATAATCAGTTTATCTGCAGTTGCACTTTTCTACCCCTAGGGGGTTCCTGTGTAATCTCACAAGCCTGTTTGTTCTTTTGTTTGAATCCTTTCTCCCTTTTGGATTTCCTCTGAACAGATGATAAAAGAGAAGCTGCGTCTGAAGCCTGCCTCAGTCACTGAGTTTCGGGGAAAGGCAGCAGAAGGAAAGGCTGACAGCGGCGTACAGCAGCAGCAGATGGAGGACGAGAAAGCCAGGCTGCTGATCGGCCTGAGCACCACCGACAAGAGCTCCAGCAAGAAGATCTTCAGCCGCCACAAGTGATTCCTCTCCGATGATACAGTGTGGGGAGATTAAGCTCACCTGAGTCTCACATGTCCGTGTTTCATTTTGTCTATTGGACAATGACGGAGAACAGATCAGAGCTTTTTATTTCAAATAGATTCCAAGTAACGTTACTCTCGACTTTTAGAGGTCCATGCTGGCTATGGATTTCTCTTAGTAGAAATCCTCATGTCTCTCATCGCTGATAGCGTTAAGGGCACATTGATCATCCTCTTGCTGTCTATGAAGAGCACAGTGTCCTGTTAGGGATCAAGGTTAAATTCTCACACACTTGTTTTTGTGCCATAAGTGTTTCACGTATCATTGCAGTTCACTGCACTATATACAGCCTTCACTTCTTTCAGCAAGCCCTCAGGCCATTTCAGCAAGCCCTCAGGTGTTTAAGATGTTAGAGAAAAGTATCAAACGCACAGAATCGTTGTTTTAATGACTGCCAACTTCTCTCCTGCTGGCACAGGAGGCCCTGCACAGTCTAAGGGAAAGTATTGCACTCTATTTTATGCACCTTGGAAAATCAAGAGGGATCAGAAATGGATTTCACTCCAGAGATGTATTTAATATGTAATATTTCACATACGCTTAAATGCATTTACATTCACTTACCTAATGCCTTGACCACTTAAGAAGTTGCACTCTCACTGAAACGGCCCTTAAGAATTTATTCTTTAAAGCTCGGTATATAACTATAACTCCCCAAAAATAGCAGGTGGTTAATATTATATTGTTGGTCTAAGATTTACTGTACTAACGTTTGTGCAATATCTCAACACAAAGTTAACTGAATAACCGTTAATCTATTCATTGTTTTATGTTCTTGAATTTCATGGGGAGCTTCTTTGTAATTTTTGGAGCATTTCTGATTATTTTAACACTATGGCACTTTTGTTTTTGTGTCCATTCAATTCTGATGTTATATATTGTTGGTTCTTTTTCCCGATCAAGATGAGAACAAATGGCAATTATTTCAGCTTAAGTGTCAATATTTCTTTTTTCAGTGAAATCAGGGTGTTGGCGCCGTCTTTTGATTATTTCGATGTCAACACGCTTTGTAAATGAATTTTCACTATTAAAAATCAAAGCTCCATATAAAGCCTGCTGTATTTTTCTGTTAGAAATCAGGGTCATCATTCTCTCTCCCTCCCTCTATTAGCTTTTATTAGTGATTATTAAAATTTATTCCTAACATATTAAATCAGCTTCCTAGGTATCTCATAAAAAGTATTCTCAACAACTGAAGGAGAACTAGAAGGTTTTCGGGACTGGGAATTAAACATACAGCTAAAGGGAGTAATAATTTCCTCTTGAATTAATTACACTCTAATCTTTGCTACAGAAAAATGCCCAAATGATTCATTTATCTCAACTATGTTTAGGTGAGGACACCTAACCCCTGTTTTATATATACATATACATATACACACACACACACATTTTATATATATATATATATATATATATATATATATATATATATATATATATATATATAGGTATAATAACCTTCAGGGTGTGTTGTGTTGTGCTCAAAAAAATTTCCTTTCTATTTATTTATTTTTTTTAATCATCCTGTTCACACACACATAGGTGTGAAGTTGTTAATTAGTGCAGTGAAATGTGCCGTGAGTCACACGTGTGTGTTTAGACATTGTTAAGAAGTCAGGCTGTCGGTGAGTGAAGGGGCGTGGCCAGCCTGCTTGTGAAGGGGCGTGGTTTGGGATGGTGTGGTTTGGGACGCAGCTCACACAAATCAATGGTCGGAGCATCGGATATGACCCGGAGTAACGCTCTCCTGTTTTGGGACACAAAACGCGGTGAAAGAAAGGGCTTAAATGGGTGTTTTTTTGACCACTAGAATTACTACAGGAGCGATTATTTAATGATCTAGGATTATATAAAGGTCACCAATCATTTGTTGACAACATGTGCGTGCTATGGGCGGTGCTGTGAGCAAAAACAAGGTGAGGGAAATTCAGGGTTATTTGTTTGTTTGTTTGTTTGTTTTTTTTTTTTTTTTTATTTATTTAATACGTGAATCCTAAAACGGATCCCAAATGAAACAGTATAATAGTGTATAATATTTTGGCATGCTCAGTTAATTTCAATATATATATATATATATTTCCCAAAATATATATATATATATATATATATATATATATATATATATATATATATATATATATATATAAATTTTTGTGTTTCAGAGAAAACCATGTATAACTTGTATTATATATATTTTTAAGGGTGTGGGGTATTAAAAATTTGATATATAAAAATGGGGGTAATGCTTCTTATATTATATATGAGTGTTAATAGATGATATAATTATGTGTATATTACATATATTTCCATATATTTTTAGAAGAGTGTACATGCTATAATACACAACCATGTGATAATAAACAGACACAGGTTATTATATTATATAGAATAAATCTTGTATTATATTTTTACGTGAAAAGGTTTAGTTTTTGGAAAAACACCAGTTTTGGTTAACAAATTTTTTCTTCGGATGGAAATCGGTCACACTGACACACTGAACTCGAATAGTAACTGTACAACCATGATGAGCAGAAATGGATCTCGGATTGCGCAACATGTCGAACCATGAGGAGGATGGGCTACAACAGCGAAACAGCACATCTGATTCCACTCCTGTCCGCCAAGCACGGGACTCTGAGACGGTCCACCCAGACAGGTCCATACAGACTGGACAGGTGGAGAACATTGCTTAATCTTTTTCGGACTTTGGGAACAAGTCTGGCTTTTTTCTCTTCTGATCTTGCGCATCAACTTGGTGCCTCCACCTACAGACCTGCCGCTTTTTTTTCACACCATGAGGTGTAAGCTTTAGAGATTGTTGTGTGTGTGAAAATCCTAGGAGATCTGCAGTTTCTGAACTACTCAACCCAGCTTGTCTGGCACCAGCATCCAAGCCAAGAAGCCTTTATTATTACTGTCACAGATATATTACAGCACAGTGAAATTCTTTCTTCACATAGCCCAATTTTGGGGGTTGGGGTTAGAGTGCAGGGTCAGCCATGATACAGTGCCCCTGGAGCAGAGAGGGTTGAGAGCCTTGCTTTGTAATCTGACTATTTTTATTTTATATTAATAAATGCTTTCATTCTTTATGCACAGACACCCTTTTCATCAGTGGAGAATAGCTGTTTGTCCAGTAAGCAAAGGTTCCTGTCTCTCCATGATGTACTTGTCCAAAACTGTCCCTTCAGGCAGCAGAGTGACCAGTGCACAACGTCCCAAATGGGTACATGTGCAAAAAGCCAAGAGACAAATCTCTTACCTACATCCACGTCCATCTTCCTCCCAGAATTTCCACACCGTGAGGCGAGACCTGCATGTTTACAGGTACTCTATTACTCTGTCTTAATGAAAATGAACTACTAATGTAAAGGAATGTCAGGAATTCTCGGACTCTTCATTGTGGAAATAATGACAGCAAATTATCTCGTGCCGTGATGTCTGTGATGTCCAATGCTAATTCTTGCTAACACAAAATATTGTGCAGGAATCGTGAAAACAAAGCTTTTGTAGTCATTGATACTTTTGTAGTCATGGTTACGGCTGCAGTTCTATTCTTTTCTGTTATAATCTGTTCTGCACTATTCTATTCTATTGAATGCTATTCTGTTCAATTCTATTCTGTTCTGTTCTATTCTATTCTATTCTATTCTATTCTATTCTACTCTCTTCCATTCCATTCTATTCTGTTCATTCATTCATTCATTCATTGTCTACCGCTTATCCGATCTATTCTCGGGTCACGGGGAGCCTGTGCCTATCTCAGGCGTCATTGGGCATCAAGGCAGGATACACCCTGGACAGAGTGCCAACCCATCGCAGGGCACACACACACACTCACACACTATGGACAATTTAGAGATGCCAATCAACCTACAATGCATGTCTTTGGACCGGGGGAGGAAACCGGAGTACCCGGAGGAAACCCCCGAGGCACGGGGAGAACAATTCTGTTCAATGATATTCTGTTCAATTCTATTCTGTTCAATTCTACCCCATTCTGTTCTGTTCTATTCTGTTTAGGGCTGAAACGATTCCTTCGAATACAAAAAATAATCGAGGCAAATTACTTGCCTCGAAGCTTCGTTTAGTCCATTTACTGTAAATACACACAGAGCGCTGTGTTTCCCCACGGAGCATTATTACTGACGCACAACCCGCTAAACTCGGGGAGAAAAGATTCAGGCCAAAGAAAACAAGCAGAAAGTTTTCAAAGTTTGGGATCACTTCAAACTAAAACAGAAAGAAAACTCCGTACAGTGTGATCACTGTAAGATCGAACTGGTTTACCACAACAGTACAAGTTCCATACTTCAATATCTCATTAGAACACACACAGTCCACAGACTCCACACAAGCTAATGTTAGCGTTCGCACTTAGCTTAAATCAATATGACTGCTAGTTGAAATTAAGGCCCGGAAAAATGTGGCTACATGTAGTGACTATTTAAGAGCGTAAATCAGTATGGGGGCTAGTTATGATGTCCCTAATTTAGCTAAGTTTTGTGAAAGCCTAAGCGTCATTCATGTTGATAGCCTCACTCTCTCTCCGTCTCACACACACACACACACACACACACACACACACACACACACACACACACCAGTATATTCAGAGACATTTAAGAGTGTTTATTCTCCAATATAATCCACCTATATTTAGGTATTATTATTATTATTATTATTATTATTATTATTATTATTATTTTGATTTTGTTTTAGGTTGTACTATGTTTACGTTTTTTTAAGTAATTGCGTTTTTTTTATTTATATATTTCTATTTGCATTTTGAATGTAATATGTCAATTAAATGCACTAAATGGGTTCAGATTTTATTTTCATTTTTCTAAATAGGGAAGAACTTAGTTGTTCATTTTAAGAGACCTGTCTTATTTTCTCTTACATATTTAGTATTCCTCTTTAATAAAGAAAAAGTACTTATCCGATTACTCGATTAATCGATGGAATAATCGGTAGAATATTCGATTACAAAAAATAATCGATAGCTGCAGCCCTAATTATATAATTCTATTCTATTCAGTTCAGTTCTATTCTATTCTCTTCCATTCTATTCTGTTCCATTCATTCTGTTCTATTCTGTTCTGTTGAATTCCATTCTTTTCTGTTCTACTCTATTCTATTTGGTTCTGTTCTGTTCTATTCTATTCAATCATGTTCTGTTAAATTGTATTCTATTCAATTCTGTCCTGTTCAGTTCCATTCTATTGTTATATTCTATTTTCTTATATCCTGTTCAATTCTGTTCTGTTCTATTCTATTCAATTCTATTCTGATCTGTTGCATTCTATTGAATTCAGTTTAAGTTTATTGTTTGTAGAGCGTCCAACAATGCACATTGTCACAAAGCAGCTTTACAGAAATATAAAAATTCATAATAAAAATGACAAAGTTTGACATTTAAATGTAGTTTTATCCCTAATGAGCAAACCAGAGGTGATGGTGGCAAGAAAACCTCCCTGAGACGATGTGAGGAAGAAACCTTTAGAAGAACCAGAGTCTTCATCTGGGAGACACTGGAGAGCGTGATTTATAAATAATGTCCTTTCTACAGCTGTACGCTATAAGGTCATGTGCGTTTGTGTAACCAGGAGCTTTCGAGCAACTCAGGAATATATTCTATTCGGTTCATTCCGGTTGCCACAGGACAAGGAATACCATGGAAGTCACCTGAAGTGATGCTGAACTAGGAGAATGTGAAGTAGCTGCTTCACTCATTCCCATAGATGGAGTCAGGTTTGTGACATGACACTGATTCCTGCTGGAGAATAACAGATGCATAACTGGACTGAAGTGTAGTAGAAGAACCATCTAGAGTTAAATAGAGAGACAGACAGAAAGATTTGTGACCGTGATTTAAAACATATATACTTAGCCTTATACTTAGCATGTTTTGCCTCATGGCTCTGGGGTCAGGTTTTGATTTCTGCCTTCTTCCTGTATGAGTGGTTTTTGCATGTTCTTTTCCATGCTTCAGGGTTTCCTCCAGGTACTCATTTCCTCCCCATACACGCGCCTCTATATTATCCATAGTGTGTGAGTTTGTGTGTGTGTGTGTGTGTGTGTGTGTGTGTGTGTGTGTGTGCGCCCTGTGATGTCCCACCTTGTATGTCCATCCTTGTGCTCTGAGCCCCCTTGGGATGGACTCCAGGCTTTCTGTTGTGAAGAATAAGCAGTACAGAAAGTGGATGGGTTCAATGGGTGGATGGGTTCAATGGGTGGGTGGGCGGGTGGATGGACGGGTGGGCGGGTGGATGGACGGGTGGGCGGAGCACATACAAGTCTGCATACCTACAGAACTTTCAAACATTGTAAACAGTTAAGGATAAAAACACAATAAAGCCCAGTTACTTATTTCCATTGTGTCATGTCAGCATGCATTAAAAAAAAATCAATTAATTAATTAATACAACAGTATTAAATGTTACTTATGTTTCTTCAGTGTATATCTCTGCATGTTATTGTTTAAGTTTATTCCACACAGTTACTTTACCTATTTTAATCAACTGAATATAAAAGGTATGATATTTGTTATGTTTGCATATGTTGAAGATCTCTTAGAAGGTAAAAATAATTAAGTAAATATTTAAGAATGAAGAATTTTCAAAGTAATTCTCAACTTAATACGATCTACTTTTTTTTTTCTACCGAAAGAAGCTTGAATTTTTGAAACAGATCTCTTTCCAGGTGTGGACGTACAGGTGTTTAACCCTAATCATCTTGTTTTCAGGTGTCTAAAGTGTCGTCTTTATAGATAGAGACTTCACAGCTGGCTCCTATACAGGATGTGCGGCTTGGCCACACATCTGTCTGAACTGTTAGAAAAGCTGTTGTGGTTGTGCTTTAGGCCGGATTCTCAGGTGGTTTTGTAAGCAGTTGCTAGGGTTGTCAGAAATCCTGAGGGTGGAAAGCTGCTAGCTGAGGTGTGTGGAATCTCAGTGGAGGTTATCCATGCTGCACACTGGGGGAAAAAACCCACTTTTTTACACACATTTACAGCGTCTCATTTGACACGGCTTCACTGGCTTCCTGTTTATTACAGAATACGTGATTTGGCTGTTTTTATCTGTTTTTAAAGATATAAATGAACTCAAATCTTCATTTGCTAAGATCTTGGTTTATATCTAACTGAATATGATCCTTGGTGATGTATATGATAATTCAACACAGGATTACTTTCAGTTCTGTTAACAAAACACAACAGAAATGGTGCTTTTAGTGGGAACACTATGAGGGCATACACAATACTAAAACTAAGAATACTCGGTCTGGAATTGTGAAAAGCAGCTTAGTTTTCTATTTATTGTATGATTTAATAATTCTATGAATTTTATGAGCACATTTCTTAAGATTTTATCTTAACTATTTCATTATTTTATGGATATTTATTTATTTACTTTAAAAAAAGAATAATTTACATCATTTTTGTTTTATTCTGTTTTATTTTCCTTTTTATTCACTTGAGTTTCATTTCAGCGCTTCAGAAGTGCTATATAAATAAAGTTAATATAATGCATATTCTTCTTCTTCTCCTTTTATTATTATCATTATTTATTTTGCCAAACAGCTGTTTGAGATGATGGATGGTAAGAAAAGGGGAGAGCTCTGTCCTCTATGTTTTTCATTCAAGCCTGTGGTGAGCGACTGAAGAGCCTCCAGCTGAACAGATCCATATTGGTGGATCGAAGCAAAAATTCCAACATGGTACAAAGACCACCAAATGAGTCTCCCAGATCAAAGGCACCAGCAGAACATAGGACATTTATATGGAGAAGCCATCAGTGACACCTGATATATTTATCATAGTGGGATAAGCTAAACCTGTGCACAATGAAGCCACATTCTGCATACAAACAAACAAACAGAGCGATCGTTGTTCTTTCGGCTGTTCTCTGTTTGAGGTCGCTACAGCGGATCATTTGGTCCGCATGTTTTGATTTGGCACAGGTTTTATGCCGGATGTCCTTCCTGATGCAACCATCCTATTGTATCTGGGCGTGGGACCGACACTGAGAGTTAACTCTTCAGTGGCTGGGCTAGCTCCCTGCACGGGAATTGAACCCAGGCCACAACAATGAGAGCTTCAGATCCTGCTGCCGAACCACCAGGAGGCTCATACAAGCAAATGTTTTAAAATAATAACTTATATTCAGTGGGGCACGGTGGCTTGGTGGTTAGCACATTTGCCTCACACCTCCAGGGTTGGGGGTTCGATTCCCGCCTCCGCCATGTGTGTGTGGAGTTTGCATGTTCTCCCCTTGCCTCGGGGGTTTCCTCCGTGTACTCCGGTTTCCTCCCCAGGTCCAAAGACATGCATTGTAGGCATCTCTAAATTGTCCGTAGTGTGTGATTGCGTGAGTGAATGAGAGAGAGAGTGTGTGTGTGTCCCTGCGATGGGTTGGCACTCCGTCCAGGGTGTATCCTGCCTTGATGCCCAATGATGCCTGAGATAGGCACAGGCTCCCCGTGACCCAAGTATAGATCGGATAAGTGGTATACAATGAATGAATGAATGAACTTATACTCAATCACTCAATATCAGTAGCCACTTTATGCTGATTAGAGACACTGGTGCCAGTCCCAGGAGTACTATGCGTGTAGTGGGAAACCACCCTGGATGGGATCTCGGGGCGCACAAATCATACACACCATCACACTCATTCACACCAAATTTATAGTAGAAAGCCCAACAATTGGTGGTGTTTTTATGGAAGCGGAAGAAAAACAAAAAAATCTGGGTGGAGACCCAAGCCGCCACAGGAAGGAACATGCACAGACAGATATTAACCCAAGCTCAGGATTAAACTGTCGACCCTGGTGCTGTGAGCCACCATGTCACCCCTGTAGAACCTTCAGAACCTTTATTTAGTGTCTCATAAACTGAAAACAGCTTTTATTCCTAGTCACTGTTATCTTTCTATCCAGGTCACTGAGGGTAATAGCCAAAGGATCATTTGGCCCTATTCTGAAAGTGAAGGACTGGGTAAAAGGGAAGAGTAGTGAAAAAAAAAAAATGTGATGTCTCAGATTATAATCAGGCTCTTGATTCATTTCACCCCCAAAATATCTAACGCATCATAAAACACCATGATCCATGATTTACTTCTGCTCAGTGTTTGTCAGCTTCTTCATCTGCTCGACTTTGTTACCTGTTCCATCACAGCGGCAGCTCAAACATGCGTTTGTCCTCGGTCTGGAGGACTGTTGGCGGAGTCAGAACAACCTCTTCATCAGTGAGTCACTCCATCCACATCCTGCCCTTTCCTCACCTCTTCTCTCTGCTCTGCTATTTCTGCTCATGTGCCAGTCTGAGTGAGCAGCAGGTCTCTTGGTGCGTTGTGTTTCCGTGGGAGTCTGTTGTCCATCATTGTTGAACATTTGAATATTTTCTTCACCTCCCACAGCTTAGTGTTTTTGAAAATTTACTCACCGATCACAACAATGCTATCTTAAATATTAAAAAAAGAAAGTAAAGTAAAATCTTTTACTCTTTTGTTAGTGTGTGATTACTGCAGCACGGGAGATCTGTACACCTACTGGATGCTAACTGGCCATTTTAAGGAAAGGGAGGTTCAGGTGATTGCTGCTGAACTCGGCAGTGCTTTAGATCTCTGCCACTCACACACACACACACACACACACACACACACACACACACACACACACACACAAAACTAAATCCCTACCTCGGGTTACTGTCTGTGTGGAATTGCCTGCATGTTCTCATTCTCCTAGTGTTTGCGTGGGTTTCCTCCAGGTTTTCAGATTTCCTTCTACTGTTTTAAAACATGCAGGTAGGTGGATTGACTACACTAAATTGCCCCTAGATAAATAAGTATGAATACGTTTGTGTACGTGTGTGTGCATGCCCATGTTGTGCTGTGATAGACCAGTGTCCAGCGTGTATACCTGCCTCACACAGTGTTCCCAGAAAAAATCCCTGATCACGAACTGACTGAAGATGGATGAATATTTTTATAAATATTATTACATGTTGCTGGAAAATAATTTATAGCTGTAATAGTTATTAGTTAATAAGTATTAAAAACCGACTTGCTCGAGACAGTGAGACATGGTTTATGATCATTTATTTCTTACATAATGCTAAGCAAATTTAGAAAAAGTCCATTGAACATGCCCATGGGGTGAAGCGGGATCTGATCCCAACTCCTCCTTTATCCCTAACACTAATGCTAACCCACATAATGCTGTACAACACAAAACAACACATTAAGTACACTAATCTAGCTTGAAACACAGAGTTATCTCCACTTCCTGGACTTTTGGCTCAGCTGTGCTCAGGTGAGAGAAGATGGATCAGGTGTCTGACTCCAGACCATGGACTCAGCTAATGCAGGACCTAGAGATCCTCTATCTCTGGGTAATTTAGGCTTAAGGAACTAAGAATTAACAAACTAGAAATTGTGATATTACGGATATTTATCGTTACGACATCATTACATCATCACTTTGACCTCATTGTGACCTCACTGTTGCATCATTAGGGTATCAATGTAACATCAATATAACATTATTAGAAGCCTTTATTTGTCACATATACATTAAAGCACAGTACATTTTTTTTGGCATATCCCAGAGCACGGGGTCAGCCATGATGCATCACCCTGACGCAGAGAGGGCTAAGGGCCTTGCTTAAGGGCCCAACATTGGCAGCTTGGAGGTGCTTGGCTTGAACCCTTGACTTTCTGAGCAACAACCCAGACTCCTTAACTCTTTAAGTTACCACTGCCTTGTGACATATTTATGTCAGCATTATGACAGCTCTGCAATATGACTTGTGACGTCACAGTTTCAATAACGAGACATCACTCCATCACTGTATCGTCACTTTTACATCATTGTGGCCTGATTATGATGTCACACGTCACAAACACACACACACACACACACACACACACAACAATGAACAGGAACACTTCACATACCATTTAATCATATTCAGTGCTTATGACTGGTCATGGCTGCACTTTCTATTAAATAGATTACTAGAATTAAGGGATGCAAAGAGTCTCAAGTTAATTTTTCTGTGATTTTTCTTAGGCTTTCTTCATGACTTTGGGATAATGCACAGGGATTTGAATGTATGTTCTGAGTTTTCAGCCTGGTGTAGTAAGTCTAGTAACTGTCTAACTCGTAATAGTGGAATGCTTTGTTTATCTTTCAGATGGAGAACATTCTTTTAACTGATCAAGAAAAAGGCTGTTTCTGTCTCAAACTATGATACAGGTAGGAAATATTAGTGCCACAGAGCAGCAGTGTCCCTGATAAAGGCAGTTTAGTAGAAGTTATCCACAATCAAAATACACTCTATTGCCAAAATCATTGAGTTCATGTGTTCTAACCACTTCCATGGTGTTAAAATTAAGCACCTAGGCATGCAGACTGCTTCTACAAACATTTGGGAAAGAATGATTTCACTCTCAGGAGCTCAGTGAATTCAAGTGTGGTTCCGTGATAGATTGCCACCTGTGCAATAAGTCCATTCATGAAATTTCATCACTACTAAATATTCCACGGTCAACTGTTAGTGGTATTATAACAAAGTGGTAGTAATTGGGAACAAGAGCACTGAGCAAGTTTGGTGTGAAGGAACTTGACCGGCCTGCACAGAGTCCTGACCTCAACCTGATAGAACACCTTTGGGATGATTTTAGAGCGGAGACTGCGAGCCAGACCTTCTCGTCCAACATCAGTGCCTGACCTCACAAATGGATTTCTAGAGGAACGGTCAAAAATTCCCATAAACACACTCCTAAACCTTGTGGAAAGCCTTCCCAGAAGAGATGAAGCTGTTGTAGCCTCAAAGGGTGGGACAACTCTATATTAATCATTACGGTTCATGTGCATGTAAAGGCAGACGTCCCAAAACTTTTGGCAATATAGTGTATGTATGTAAGTATGTATAAGGTATAAACACATTCAGGGGCATTTCTTATTCCACCTCCTACAACATTTGTGCATTTAAACTTTGGCAGTGACGGCACAGACTGCATTCCCATAGTGTATTATTTTCATTCATTCATTGTCTCTCGCTTATCCGAACTATTCTCGGGTCACGGGGAGCCTGTGCCTATCTCGGGCGTCATTGGGCATCAAGGCAGGATACACTCTGGACGGAGTGCCAACCCATCGCAGGGCACACACACACTCTCATTCACTCACGCAATCACACACTACGGACAATTTAGAGATGCCAATCAACCTACAATGCATGTCTTTGGACCGGGGGAGGAAACTGGAGCACCCGGAGGAAACCCCCGAGGCACGGGGAGAGTGTATTATTTTATCAGCCACTAATGTCCTTAAAGTTGTCTTTAAATCTGATTAGCCATCATTATCTCTATATACAAACCTACAAAAGTAGATGGCAGTTGAACATAAAGTGAGTTACAGAGTAGAGATTTTACCAGGGTAGAGATGAATCTGTGTGTAGACTTG
Organism: Hemibagrus guttatus; assembly: GCA_033459395.1. Taxonomy (NCBI): domain Eukaryota; kingdom Metazoa; phylum Chordata; class Actinopteri; order Siluriformes; family Bagridae; genus Hemibagrus; species Hemibagrus guttatus. The sequence goes on from JAUCMX010000011.1 coordinate 3,796,600, forward strand.
CACTGCTATAGTGTGTGCTAATGTTGAGAGATGATCCTGATGGCAGAACTAAATGTCTGGCGTGTCGCTGCATCTGATTCCACTCCAGCAAGAAACACAACCCTCATAGCAGAGTAACTTCGCAACATCATTAACATCATCAGTGCTAATAACATCATTGTGACATCACCATCACATCAGCGTTTCCCCAAGTTTAATCACTCTGATGTCACTGTCTCCTCACTCTTATATGATTGTGACATCATTTTTTTTCTGTAGTTCCTGTAATAAAGCTGTAGTACAGCTGTAAATGTATTTTAGTTAACAAAGTGCAGTTGAGATCACATCTAATGCCTCGAAAGCTTTTGCAAAAATAGCAGTAGACATTCTGCTTGGCACTCTGACTAATATTCATTTGGTTTGAAAAAAGGTTTGCTCCATTTTCAGCTCTTAGCATATTCCCACTGTATAATTATCCGCTCATGCAGTGCTGTGCGTGAACCCCCTCCTTTCTTCTTCCCAAATTAAGTGGCAACAGTTTTGTCAGATGTTCTGATGAGTCTTGTAGTAATAACATTATGACCACTTTCCTAATATTGTGTCGGTCCCCCTTTTGCTGCCAAAACAGCTGACCCGTTGAAGCATGGACTCATGGTCTAGCCATCACAATTTGGCCCTTTGTCAAACTCACTCAAATCCTTACTCTTGCCCATTTTTCCTGCTTCTAACACAACAAAATGTTCACTTGCTGCCTAATATATCCCACCCACTAACAGGTGCCATGATGAGGAGATACTCAGTGTAATTCACTTCACCTGTCAGCGTTTAGAATGTTATGCCTGATCGGTGTATGTTACAGAACTGACCCTAAAACTGTTTGTGCTGTCCGGTTCAGGTCACGTCTGCCTGGCAGATTTTGGACTTTCTCGCCGTCTTGAGCGTGGAGCAAAAGCATTTACAATCTGTGGGACGATACAATACATGGGTAATATTTTTCACACAAGTCTGACTAGTTCCATCTTCACAGGCAGACTGTCTTTGTTTGTTTTTTATTTATTCTTATTTATAGCAAATCCATTCATTATATTCTATATTATTCCTGAACAGCTCCTGAGGTTCTGGCTGGGGGTCCTTACAGCCATGCAGCAGACTGGTGGTCTCTGGGCATTCTGTTATATACACTGGCTGCTGGGGAGGTAACATATAACCTGAAACAAATAAGACTGAATGATAACTGTTAAAGGAGTTGCTATGCTGCACACTCACACTTACACACACACGTGCATACACACACACACATGGACACATACAATCACACACATGGGCACGCACACTCATATACATATACATATACATATACATATACTCATATACACCCACACTTGAGCACATGCACACACACACACACACACACACACACACACACACGGGCATACACACTTATATACACCCAAACTTGAACACATGCACACATACAAACACTCTTATACACCCACACTTAAACACATGGGTGCATACACACACACACACAATGTCACTCACACAGGCATGCACACATACAGTCACACACACACAATCACACACATGGGCACGCACACTCATATACACCCACACTTAAACACACGTGCATGCATGCAGAATCACAAACACACACACACACACACACCACTCACAATAGATGACGGTGTTGTAGATTGTTAATGCTAATTTTACTATTACTACTAATTCTTATTGTTAGTGTGTTTGTGGTTCTTTGTGTGTTATTTGGCTTTTTTTTCTGTTGTGTGTTATATCTGTTGCTCTTCCTCTATTTGTTTTATTACTTGGTTTTCCACGTTTGTATTAGTTTAGTCTATTAGTTCCTGTTTATAGGCTCATTAGTTTTTACAGTGTGTAATAAAGCTATGTCTCAGTGGTCCTCCAAATCCATGTGGAGTGGGGTGGCCCAAATTTGAAAAAAAAACAAACTTAAAATTGTTAAAATGCTTATTAACATTCACATCCCAGAAGTGAACAACCCTCACAGCCCATAAAACTCTCACCTTTGCATTAAGTTTCCACTTCCTCCGGAGTCACACCACAGCAGCATGCTGACTAACATCACTGAGCATTCTTATGAAATGCCTGAGAGCTTCAGTCCTGCGCTGGCCCTGTTGCTCACAGAGGTATGCAGTGCCTACAGTTTCGCTCTTTGCCATTGAGCTGAAGTCAAACACAGCTGTTCTTACACTTTCTCTCTGGATGCAGCTCCTGTGCAAGACTCCCATGCGTCGCCTGCGCTGTCTGGAACGCTATAGGACGCAGAGGTTTTTTAATGGCATCTCCTTTGACTCTCGGGTCCTGATGAAGTTTCCTATTCGACCAATTCTTGAGCTGAAGGATCACCCTAACTGGCCAGAGAAATCAATGAGGGGATTAACATTTGACCAGCTTCAGAACTTTGAATGTGATCTGATTGACCCTCCTTCCTCAGCCACAGATGTTTCACCTGCTGTCCCTCACCAACACTGAAGAGACCTCAGGTTCTAGAGCTGCGTATCGTACAATATCTTCAGCCTTTTTTAGATGAGAACCAAAAAATTTTACTATATATATATATATATATATATATATATATATATATATATATATATATATATATATATAAAAAAGTCTATCAAGTTATATTTCTAAATGTTTGTTTTACTAATCTTTTGGCTTCGCTACAGTTATTCTGTAGGAACTGCTGCAGTGTCCTTACATGGAAGCGGTAGGCTTATTCACATGTGTGATTTCGCTAGAAATGATTTCAATATAATTTATTGTATCTGTGAATGATACTGTCTAACTTTTAGACCTTGGTATGACCTATTTGTGAGAGCAAAGACAAACCCAAATGGGAGCAACCTTAATAGGGCAGAAAATTGAAGACCAGATAAAGCATCATTATTAATGTTTTTAATTAGGTATCAGGAAAAAAACCCCAAAGCCCCTGTGGAGTAGGCTAAATATAATATTATCTCTTTGTGCTTCTCTCTGGGGGCCCCTCCCAGACCCCATCTACTGAAAGACGAGTGTCAGCTTCTGCATGTGCAGAGGAACATTGGACAATCCTCCTAAATCTGCACCAATCAAGTTCATAATCTATATGAAGTGTGCATTTTCTTGCACCAAACTCAGCTCTCAGGGAGTTGCTCCTTGTCGCTGTCACCTCTAGCATCCTCTTTAGGGATCTAAATCTACATCCAGATTTTTGTAAAGCTGCTTTGTGACAATATCTATTGTCTAATATGTCTAATAAGATTGAAAAGAATTGAATAAATATAATCTACCTGATAAAACTAATCCGTTAAATCTAATACACACAGGCTGAGCCCTAAAGTTGGACTGCTCAAGCCTGAATATTTCGCTAAATGAGAAATAAATTTGCTAAATTTGGGCCAGCTCACAGCAGACATTAACACAGAGGAAATTTTTTTATCAGCTTAGTTCTCTAAAAGTTGTCCTTGAAAACTGGATCATGGAGTTGTTGAAAAAAAACCCCCACATGGACATGTCAGTGTTGCTTTGGGACTTAAGTGTCAAGAGAGTTTTGAATTCACATGAAGTGATTTTAATCTAGTTAGACCAGCGGCATCTGATCTTAAGGGTAAAGGGCTTTTTTTTGTTTGTTTGTTTCAGTCCGGCATGAGCCACACCGCTTTTCCTCTGTTCAATCAGTTGAACTTTCAGTTCAGCCTTTAATCTACACTTAGTCGTGGCTCCTTTTTGTCTAAAACCTGCAGCCACACCAGACATTTAGGGATAATCTTAGAGAAATCTGAGTTGAATTATTAAAAGAATGCAACACTGTCTTGTGTGGTCGGTTCCTGCTGCTGCTGTCGGTTCTCTTAAAGATCTAACTGTTTTAGGATTTTATTTATTTACTTGTTTACATTTCTGTGTGATTGATTTAGCACTTTCTTATTATTGCCACATTAGCTATGCGACTGTCATTAAAATAACAGAACCCCAGAGCAGAATTAAAGCAGGTTAGAGGTGGAGGCCCCCTTCACGGCCTTTACAACAACACTTAATGAGGTCGTGCCGTTACGCTCCGCCCTACGGGTTCCAGTCTCCTCTGGGACACTACCATAAAGAACTGGGACGATGTTGCTGTCACAAAAAGAGCTTCTCATTTCATTTCTCATCACATCTGAGGAACAAGCCAGAGCATCGGCATCTCTTCTCTGACTCGGTGAGTTTCTTTGTGAAGTTTGTCTTCATTGTCGTTTAATATAAATTACTCCTTTAACGATTTAACACTGAAGTATTTACACTTCTGGAGAACTTCTTCATTCAGCCTTCCGTAATAGAGTCAGTCTCCTGTTCTCAGGTTGTGAGCCCTCTGTAAAGATGACCCACCAGTTTCCCATGTTCACCACGGAGCAGAAGAAGGAGCTGCATGAGATCGCTCTGCGCATCGTGGCTCCTGGGAAAGGCATCCTAGCAGCTGATGAATCAGTCGGTTAGTGCGACTACTTAAACAGTTCAGTCTGTGGTTATATATTTCCGTCTGCTAACTTGAATTGACAACAAGGTAGTGTGATGCTGTTCGAAGTAAAGCAGAGTTACTATTACCACCTAAAGATTACAACAGCATCGCCGGAAGTGTTTTATTCTACGTACACCACAGCAATTTGCCAGTGATTACAGTTGGTATTAATTAAAAAGCAACGTGGCATCTTTTTATCAGCTTTAGTTACATTTAATGTTTTTGAAATATTCAGAAAACAAGCTTAATTCCTGTCATAGCAGCCGTTTCCTCAGCAGCCTCTAGTTTTTTTAAGTTAATGAGACCAAAAAATGTAGTGTCACGTTACTGACAAAACGGAAAACACAGACCCCTCGGTCCTGAAGACTGAAAACTTGCAGATAATGAAGACTCCAAAAAATGATCAAACAAACTTACAGAAAAGTTCACCATCTCTAAAAACATTTATTCTTACATATTGCACTTAGTCTTACATTATATAGTAGGTCCACCATACAAATGCTCATATTCCAGAAACAATGCCCTGTGATAGACTGCCATCCCATGAAGAGTGTATTCCTGCCTCATGCCCGGAATTCCTGGGACATGCTCTGACTCCACCGTGATCCTGATCTGGAAAGATCAGTTACTGAAAAATGAATCAACCAGTCAGATTTAAGAATTCAGCAGTGATCTGGTATAAGCCAGAATGTTAATCTTAGAGTGCTTTATGAGTTCCAACATATACTCTGTGTGTATTGTTTAACCAACAGGCAGCATGGGAAAGCGTCTGAATCAGATAGGAGTGGAGAACACAGAGGAGAACCGTCGCCAGTACCGCCAGGTCCTCTTCAGCGCAGACGACCGCATCGAGGGCTGCATCGGCGGAGTCATTTTCTTCCACGAAACCCTCTACCAGACTTCTGATGATGGTGTTCCTTTTGTTAAAATGATCAAAGACAAAGGGATCACTATTGGCATCAAGGTATGTGCCGTGCTTTTAGAGGTCAGAACTCTTTGTATGGAATTAGGTGTGGATCAGTGACACAAGGGAGACTCAATACAAATTTTCACGGTGCTAGAGAAATTAAGAGCTCAAATTTTTTATTTCATTTATTTATTTTTTTTAAAAGGTTGATAAAGGAGTAGTTCCCCTGCCAGGAACTAATGGGGAAACTACTACACAAGGTGAACCAAACACTTTTGTACATCATCTAACTGACTGCTTACTGTTCTTTAGTTTTGTCTTGATTCTGCTGATTGTGCTAAAGCTCTAAATTGATGCTGGTGTCAGGGTTGGATGGTCTATCCGAGAGATGTGCTCAGTACAAGAAAGATGGAGCAGATTTTGCCAAGTGGCGCTGTGTGATGAAGATCAGTGACACGGCCCCATCTCAGCTGTGCATCAAAGAAAATGCAAATGTCCTTGCACGCTATGCTAGTATCTGCCAGCAGGTGTAGTAACTCATTCAATATTTTTAGTTTTACAAAAATGAAGATATGTGGTTAAACGTCGTTGTTTTTTTTGTTTTTTTTTCCTTACAGCACGGGATTGTACCCATAGTGGAACCTGAGATCCTACCTGATGGAGATCATGACCTCAAGCGCTGTCAGTTTGTTACAGAGAGGGTTAGTGTCAGTCAGACTGTTAATGCTGATATCTGGTATGAAATTAAAGCCGGCGTAAAAGTTCCGTGTTTGTGCTCCAGGTTTTAGCAGCAGTATACAAGGCCATGTTTGATCATCATGTGTATCTGGAGGGCACGCTGCTCAAGCCCAACATGGTGACCCCTGGACATGGCTGCCCCACCAAATACAGTGCTGAGGAGGTTGCCATGGCGACGGTCACTGCTCTGCGCCGCACCGTACCTCCTGCAGTCACTGGTTACGTCGATTACATCACTAACATCACAGTCATGATTACATGTCTCTTGTTCCGTTAAAGTTCAACTGTAATTCTGTGCATTACCATGCCCTGTCATGCTATTTATACTTTATACTTTATCTACCAGAGTGTTTAGAGGCCTGTACTGCATTTTGCACCTTATATTTTTCTGGCTTTAAATTCATGTTGCCATTATATTAGTTTTTTTTAAAGTGTATAATCTTCTACTTCCAGGAATAACATTTCTATCTGGAGGTCAGAGTGAAGAGGAGGCCTCAGTCCACTTAAATGCCATCAATAACTGCCCACTGGTAAAACCCTGGGCACTGACCTTTTCTTTTGGTCGAGCTCTGCAGGCCTCAGCACTGAAGACCTGGCGTGGTCAGAAAGAGAACCAGAGTGCTGCCACTGAGGAGTTCATTAAACGTGCTGAGGCATGTCTTGTCATGTTTTTTTCTTTTCCTGTCTTCTAATAAACTGTATATAATATGAATGATTTCTCACTTTCTACAACTGGTAAATAGAGTCAGGTGAGCTGTAGAGATTTTACAAATTGGGTTCAAGTAAAAATACAACTTTTACCTTATTTTGTGCAACACTGAAATACAGAAAAGATAACTTTGAGTAATTGTAAAGCATTAAATATTTTTCTGCTTGAAGAACATAAGAGATTACACAGTAAGAGAGCAACAAGGACTAAAGTCCAATCTCACAAGCTAATGACAAATTTATTAACTTGGTAGTGTTGGTTAAGGTGAGCTGCATATAATATTGCAACTTAAATGCTGATTAATGCCTGCTGTGAAATAACTAGTCATAATATTGTTCTACAGAACAGAATTGAAATACAGGATTGACCTACTGTTAACTTTTCAACTAGTCCTCACATCTTCCTTGTGGTTGTTTTCAGATCAACAGTCTGGCATCCCAGGGCAAGTATTCTGGTGGAGGAGACAGCAGTGGTGCTACTGGTCTTTCCCATTACCTGTCTAGTTACGCATACTGAAATGCTACCTTTACCAACTCTCCTCAAATACAGCCGATTCCACTGCCATTGTTGTAGAAATGACTGTACTTACTCTAACACACACACAGACTTCAGTGGTGTTCCTTGAATTCAATACATAGCTGTTTGAACTAAATCAGTATTAGAGCTATCACAACTCAGTCACTGTTTAGAAAACCTTGATTATAAATACCATTTAGATAAATGTGATCTAGCGATCTTCTCACTCAACACAATCTGGGGTTGTCTTTACAACTTGTGCAATACAGTGCTTGATGAAAACATGATTTAAATATTTCTGTGTGGTGGATAGAAATAAGTTTATTTACGCTTAGTACCTGTGAACTGTGTGCTTTTGGTGAGTGATGTGGTATTCTGTATGACAAAAAAGAAAATAATGCATATGACTTAATAAATTCAGAATATATTGCACGTGTCTGGCTCGCTGACTCTGTGTCAGGATTACAGCTCTGTATAAGTATGTTTATCCTGTGAGTTACAACATTATTTTCCACTAGATACACAATAACTGAGATTCTTCACAATAAATAGCCTGGGCTGTTACCCCAGACGTCAAATAAAATATTGCCCTGTTTTACCCTTCTGTAAAACCAAAAGAAAATAATCCTAAACTCTGAAAGGATATGGTCATGTGATTGACTTTGGCTCTCACCTGTGTGGTTTCATATCATCCATCCTTTAAAATGTTGTAGAAAATAATTATATTATAATTGGCTGGAATTCTAGTGTGGATCATTAATATTATGATCTCTGGGCAATTACTATTACAATTAATAAAGTTGTTTATCCACAGGATTTTAGAGACAGTGTCACTGAGGAAGAGACAGGAGTCAGAGCTAGAGGTAGCAGAGCTGAAGATGTTGAGGTTCTCTTTGGGAGTGACAAGGTTGGACAGGATTAGGAACGAGTACATCAGAGGGACAGCTCATGTTGGACGTTTGGGGGACAAAGTTAGGGAGGCCAGATTAAGATGGTTTGGACATGTTCAGAGGAGGGAGAGTGAGTATATTGGTAGGAGAATGTTGGACATGAAGCTGCCAGGCAGGAGGCAAAGAGGAAGGCCAAAGGGGAGGTATATGGATGGAATTAATGAGGATATGAAGCTAGTGGGTGCAAGGGTTGAGGATGCAGAAGATAGGGATAGGTGGAGAGAGATGATTCGCTGTGGCGACCCCTGAAGGGAAAAGCCGAAAGAAGAAGAAGAGTTTATCCACAGGATGGAGGAATAAACGTAAATCATAACGGTATATTAATAGTAAAAGGAGTAACTAAAAAAAAACAACAACTTTGCTCTGTATTGGCATTTACTGAAAACACACAGAAAATGATTGTGCGTTTGGGAACTACTTCGTCTCGCGGATGTCGCCGGATACGACGGCTGGTGCTCCCCGAGTTTCCGGGATTCATCCGCGCTGCTAAGCGCGGTTAATGGAGAGGAAGTGCAGGGGGAGCGCCACGCGCTTATTGTGTTATCTGCAGGAGAAAGTTTAACACGCCGCTTTTTTTTTTTACCTCTGGTATGCAGCTTTAATGCAGCGTTGTGTCTTGTATGTGTAATATAAGTCATATATTCACGTCTGATTCATTGTAGTGTGTGTTTTCATTTACAGCACGCTTCTTTTTGCCATGTCTGGAGTGATCCGAGGCCCTGCTGGTAGCAACGACTGCCGGATTTATGTGGGAAATCTTCCTCCTGATATCCGCACTAAAGATGTCGAGGACGTTTTTTACAAATACGGAGCGATCCGAGATATCGATCTGAAGAACCGACGAGGTGGCCCTCCGTTTGCCTTTGTCGAGTTTGAAGACCCCAGGTGAGTGAGCTTAGCTTAGCCTAGCATGGGCTCGCTAGCTATTATTTGTCCCTCACTTAACTGCATTAATTAGTCCTGCTGGAACTTACCAAGCTATCCTGATAGTTTTTAATATTTTCAACGGTGCATTATAAATCTTTGGGTAACATTTTGTGCAGAATGAGGGCAGTTTGTTATTGTGTTGTAGCCTGCAGGCCGTTGGCGGCTAATGATGGCGTCACGCAGGTTTTAGCTAGCTACTAGTAGGTAGTCCTGTTTATTGTGGTTTTCTGCTTGCTGTAGTTCTTACGCGTTAAAGGTGCATTTTGGAGCGTTTAGGAAAACTTCGGAGTTGTTGGGATAGTTAATACTTAGAATGAAGTTAATACTCCCAAGTTAGCTAGCTATGCTGCTGTTGGTCTGTTAGCTAATATTCCAAGGCTGCTAGCTGAGTGAGGGTGATAACAGTGGAGAGAATCTGTAGCCCTCTTCATCTATACAGAAACTGCCGCCTGTTTTTCAAGATTTCTCTGACTTGTATACACACCAGGCAACCATAACGTTAAAAGTTCCTGCCTAATATTGTTTAGGTCTCTCTTGTGCTCCCAAAACAGCTCTGATCCTTTGAGGCTTAAACTCCACAAGACCTCTGAAGAGACCTTGGTAGCAGATCTTTTAAGTACCACATGGATCTGACTTGTTTGTCCTGTACATCCCACAGATGACTTGGCCAGATCTCAGTCTGGTCAAGCAACACCTTGAGTTCTTTGTAATGTTTCTCAAACTCCTGTACAATTGTACAAAGCTCCTGACCAATTGTTGCGGTGGCCAGGGCACATTATCCACTGAGTGCATATAGAGGCCAATTAGGGAATACCTTTGTCCTAGAGGGGTGTACTTGGTCTCTAACAATGTTACTGACAAGTACATGAATGCAAGGACTCAAGATTTCCCGGCAGAACATTGCCCAGAGCATCACACTACCCTTGCCTTCTTCCCATATTGCATCCTGGTGCCACATCTTCCACCAGACCAGACCACCATTGCTCCATGGTCCATTTCTCATGCTCACATGCCCATTGTCGGAACTTATGGCAGTGGTCACGAGTCAGCATGGGTGTTGTGACTGGTCTTCAACTAAACTGCAAACTGTGATCTCCAACACCTTTCTATCATAACCAGCATTAACTGGTATCATAACCAGCATTAACTTTTTCAGCTATTTGTGCTACAATAGTTCTTCTGTAAGATCAGACCTAGCCTTTACTTCTCACATAGATCTGTGAGGCTTGTTACCTGAACACTGGGTAACTAGTTGTCCTTCCTTGGACCACTTTTAGTAGGTGCTAACGACTGCATACCGATCACCGCACACCTGCTGTTTTGGAGATGCTTTTGACCCAGTCATCTATCACAATGTGGCACAAGGTCACCCAGATTGTTACGCTTGTATATTTTTTGTCCTGCTTTAATCATATCGATTTCAGGAACTGACTGCTCAATTGCTACCTAAGTATATCCTACCTCTTAACAGGTGCCATTGTACCAAGATAATCGTTATTTACATTCAGTGGTTTTAATGTTGCTGCTGATTGTGTGTCTGTATAATATATATTGCATGTAAAATACAGAGAAACCTGAAGGTCTAGAAATTAATGTGGCTTGTGTTTTCCCCACTCAGGGATGCTGAGGATGCAGTTTATGCTCGGGATGGTTATGACTATGATGGCTATCGGCTTCGAGTGGAGTTTCCCAGAAGTGGACGTGGTATGGGGAGAGGAGGCTTTGGTGGAGCTCCCAGAGGCCGATACGGACCTCCATCCAGGCGATCTGAATACAGAGTCATTGTTTCAGGTCAGTCTTTAGCGTGATTTTTTTTTTTTTGTGTTTTTGTTTTGTTTATTTATTTATTTTTATTTTTTTAGCAGTACACAGTTCACAAAATCATTTGTATAGCAGAACTACTAAACACCAGGGCATGTATAGTTAAGTCAAGCTTTATCAGCTCTCAGACCTGATTCTTGGTTGATTAAGCTGCTGTAAGTGAGGGAGAAAAATGTCTCTACTTGACACCAGTTTTCATTTGGGTCTCTGTTGGTTTAGTATTCCATGTCCCTTTCCTGTATCATATTAACTCTGCTTGGATAGAGGACAGTAGGCTGATAGGTCGCACCTGTTCAATCTTATGCTTATCTCACAGCATGCATATCTGTGTGTTTCCTGTAGGTTTACCACCAAGTGGTAGCTGGCAAGATCTGAAGGATCACATGCGTGAAGCAGGTGATGTATGTTATGCTGACGTTTTCCGAGATGGGACCGGTGTGGTGGAGTTTGTGCGCAAAGAAGACATGACCTACGCTGTTCGAAAACTGGATAACACTAAATTCCGGTCACATGAGGTAGGTTTAAGCTTTTATTTCAGACTTTTGGATGTTCTTGCCGTATCATGGGTTTGTTTTCTATAAGGTAAGTAAATACCTTCAGGTTGTTTATTTAGCTTGGAGGTCGTAGTAATGCCTGGTTCAGGATATTAATGCATTACAGTTGAAGCTGTTTGCTTTGGGATTTATTTATATTAAAGTGCAGTAACTGGTGGACAACTAAAGTAATCATAAATGAAATTCGAGTGCATCACCTGCTGCCTGTCCAGTGCAAATGCATTCATTCATTTTCTGGAACTGCTTTATAACGATTAGTGTTGCTGTTATTAAAGTAGTTTGTTTATATTGTGGAAAATAGGATTATTAGACACTGTCCTGGGCAGGTACAAACGTGTGTCCACTCTGAGAATGGAACTAGTTAGTCAGAAATTTCAGTTCCTTTAGACAGACTTTCTTATAATTCCTGTAGAAGCATGCTGGAGTGAGGGTTAAACTCCTGTGTCCGACAACTGTTTAACGTCTCTTATAATACAATATACATTCAGGGCATGTTAAATAATTGATTAGAACTGTACAGTTATGAGGTCTGGTTGTTTTGTTGCTCAGAGCAATGTTTTATTTATTTAATTTCTTTTGCCCATCAGGGGGAAACTGCGTATATCCGTGTAAAAGTGGATGGTCCACGCAGTCCCAGCTACGGAAGATCGAGGTCCCGGAGTCGCAGTCGCAGCAGGAGTCGAAGCCGCAGCAACGAGCGCAGCCGCAGCTACTCACCACGGCGTGGCCGCAGCTCCCCTCAGTATTCCCCCCGGCACAGCCGCTCTCGCTCTCGCTCCTAAGCCTTCCGCTCGCTGCTGCTGTGGTGCTTTGGGTTTGCGTTTCCCATCCCGTTTTTTGGTGAAGCTGTTAAGTTTTTACAAACCCCCTCCCCTCTTCCTTTTGTAATATTAGTTTTACCCCCCCCCCCCCCCCCGTCTTCATTATGACACTTTTTTTTTTTTTTTTTGACCGCCCCGCTCCCACCCCCATGTCTTAACCATCAACAACCATCTAATTTTTAACACTGCTTTTTTAAAGGACTGTGTCGACTCCCTTCACATTCTCACCTTTCTTTTGTCCTCTTTTGAATACGAGATGAACTCTCATTGACCAAACAAAGAGTTGTTCAATGCCTCTGAATATTTTTGTAAATGCCATCTACTGTTTTTCATGAGTGGGCTCACATGTTTTACCCTTTTGTCTTCCTGTAGTCGCTTGACGAGAACGATGAACTGATACTTTGTAATAAAGAATTGCTGAATCATTTGAGTTACAGGTTTAAATATATAAACAGTCAGCTGTCTATATTCTGATTGTTTCTATACCAGCACATCAGGGGGATATCATGCTTCCTCTGGCTAGGACACAGTACAGAATTACATATTTGAGCTTAATGCAGTTAGTCTTTGGTCTAAAGCAAATGTTTCATGCTGTTCTGTTCTTTCACGTCTAATTTGATTTGCCGGGCTGCTCGGGCAAGGTACACCTTCACTTTAAAACCAGGGCGGGTTTGTAAGCATGAGTATCTCAATAAATAGTCATTGTTATCATTATGTGTATATTAGAAAGGCTTGTAAGTGGAAGTGTTTCTAACTCTCACCTCTTGGTTTTGCTGGTATTTAAAGGTTTGGGATGGAGGACAGGCTCGGTGGATGCCGGCTCATTGGAATCAGTTCAGAATGAAGATAGGATAGGGAGAGCTGGATACATGGATCAGGATCAATTCCACCGGGATATATTTATATGACAATTTCCTTTTGTTTTCTACTATAAATTTTGTTTGGACCCGTTCTCCACATTGCTGCCGTTGGTCTTTTCACTCTCACCCTTTGAGGAGGAGATGCTGCAGTCTTGTGGGATGGAGTCAACAGGAGCAATCTGGTAAATTAAGGGAAGTTTGTTTAGGGGTGATCGTCCTGCAATTTCAGATTGACCATTGTCCTTTGATGGATGGTAGTTAATACTTTTTACATCGTTAGCATTTTATTTGGTATTTTTTAGTGAACAGTTGCATCAATAAATAATAAAACATTGATGCATAATGAGTGACTCCTTTTATTTATTGATAATCTCACACACACACACACACATTTATAATAAAATAACCCCCAAACTGCATGGTTTGGCTTGAGGTTTGATTTCACTCTGGCTGATCATATGAGATTAAAAGGCTGTGTGGGAGAGCCTATCGTGTTTCCGTGTCCGTTCCGGTCAAAAATGCATTGTGGGTTGAAATAAGATGCAGGCAGAGCGGCGCAAGAGGAAAACGCGCCCGTACCACACGGCGGAGGCGGAGAGCGTCAGCCAATGAGGGAGCTGCGGAGGAACCGAGCGAAGGAACCGAGCGAAGGAACCGAGCGAAGCTTCAGCGGGCAGGACTCTGTGTTTGAGTTCTTGTAGATACTAAGCTCATCCTTACAGGACGCGGACAAAAAAAAAATCCCCCATACGTCTAAACTCGGGCTGTTGTGTAAATTGATTATAATAATTAATCTGATTTGCTTACGGCAAAACATCGACTGAAGGTGAGTCGCACGACTTAACACGTTCCGGTCCGGCTTCAGTGAACGATTTAAACGAATCAGGTTAAATGTTCGTGTTTTGTTGCACTGTCGGTGAAAAGGAGTCGTGGAGAAGCAGCGTGTAATTTCACATACGCCTGCCGAGGAGTAGGCCATCACCATCCAGGAGGTGTTTTAGATTAGGTGATAAAAGGTTGGTCAGTTGTCTTCAGTCAGTCGTGTCGGTGAAGCGGTATGTGTGATTGCGATGCAATAATCGATATGAAGACTTGGTGTCCATGTGCTGCACCTCAAATGGCTCCTTTATCCTTATACACATGCAGAGGGTGTGGAGTAATGCCTTCTACACACTGGGAAGTGCACTGGCTATCCGCTACAGAGTCTTTCAGAGGAATTCCGTCAAGTCTTGTATTTTTAATTGACTATATAAATGAATTTCATTGTGGATCATTATTGCTGAGAAGCAGCCGGTGTTCCTCTGAGGCCGGTGGGACTTTATTTTGGCCGTGTGTGTGTGCGCGCTGTTGAAGAAGTGAACCATCCATTAAGCATTTAGCCTACTTTAGTCTCACTTCGACTTATCAGGTGTCCCAGAATCACCCTAACAAAACATCCTTGGAGTGTATTGAGAGTTTCTGGCAGTGAGACTAAGAGGACACCAATGAAAGGCCCTCTCTGTTTAAACATAAGGCAAACAGTAGGTGAAGGGTGTTTTGCTGGGTCCCTTAAAGCTAACTAGATTTACATTTATCAAGTTATCCGAAGTGAGCCGGAATCCAATCCAACAGTACTGTTACAGGAACCTACAGCTGACACAAAGTAGTTAGGAGTACTGTACTATGAACAGATTGAGCCACACCTAAACTAATGCAGGAACAGAGAGCAAAGGCTAAACCCAGTGGTTGGGGGAAGCACTTAACCTTTGGTCATGTAATACCCAATCAGGCTGTGAGCAAAGCTGAACGTTGGTGTCTTCTTTGTGTGTGGGTGTTTGTATGCATATATGCGTATGATGATTGCTTTTGTCCCCCTCAAGCATTATGACTGACAGGAAAGCTGTGATCAAGAATGCTGACATGTCTGAGGACATGCAGCAAGATGCAGTGGACTGTGCAACACAGGCCATGGAGAAGTACAACATTGAGAAGGACATTGCAGCGTACATCAAAAAGGTAAGTTTTTGATCACAGTAGCTGTTTGAACTGATTTTCTCAGTCCTGCTCTTCAGAACAGTGGAAACCCCCAGTGCAAATTTTACAATACATCTACAACTTGTGTGAAATGTTAACGTTTTAATTAGCAGTCATACATGCTCATATGTGAGATCAGGTTGCCTGCACAGATAACTCCTAATTCGGAGGAATACGCATGAGCATCCCTATAAGAAAGATGGTCACTGAAGCTTTGTTTTTTTCGCCCCATTGCAGGAGTTTGACAAGAAGTACAACCCGACATGGCACTGCATCGTGGGAAGAAACTTTGGCAGCTACGTCACCCATGAGACAAAGCACTTCATCTACTTCTACTTGGGCCAAGTGGCCATCCTCCTGTTCAAATCCGGCTGAAGTCTTACAGCGAAGGAGAAGAACGTTCTTTTCCACCATGGACCAAGATGCACTAGTGGCCAATGTCCTGTCTAACCACATGCTACAAATATTAAACAAGGCCATACCATGACTATGCTGACTGTGCGTAACTGCATGGGTCGTATATCATACTAATTGTGCATATGTTGCGGTTAAGTTGCTTTTCAGTAGGTGTCCCATGTTCATCGGGAGAGTTTTTTTGTTTCTTATCCAGATGAGTTTGTTTGAGCATAGGAGCTGTGAAGCCAGGAGTTAAATTTCACTAAATAAAGCAATGGCAGATTAAACACGAGTGTATTTGTATTATTTTTCTTCTAAGAGATGTTTAATTTAAATAATCATTGCTGCCATGTAGTTTTAACCAGCACAGTGTGTCTGTATCCTGGTGGAGATGGAGAATAATGGAAATAAGTGATGTGTATGTTGGTTACCTTAAACTTACGTGATTATTCTTGTTGATTTATTTCATGTTACTGGTTTGGAGATGTGCTTGTGTGCTAGGAAGCAGATGTGTTACAGATGCACAAATTATACTCTGTGAGTCTGCATTTCCTTTTGTTTAAAGTGCAGTGCAATGTTACAAATGCATTATGTTTATTGGGAAATCTATGATATATTAAACAAACTGCTTTTCCAGCTTGTGTTTAATTTCTTAAGTCTTTCAGTTGCCTGAACATAAAGGGAGTCCAGCTACTTCAGCCTGCTATTAAGTTTGAAATGATTTAGATATCTAGCATGTTTTTTTTTTTCTTTTCCCTTTTTTCTCTCTTCTTCTTCTCTGCCTATGAGGTGTAGGTTTTTGTTACTTGTCAGTATTTAGTATGTCTGTATATCGCACACCAGTTCAAGCCTCCCTCTGCTGGTAGGCCTGGGAAACACCTGCACTCCATTTCATTGTACCCTCTCAGGAGACAAAATGCAGATCAGTCATTTAAAATGTGTGCTTGTCTTCTGGGTTTTGTTTGCTTAAGTAATTTTGCTGTATTGTGTAATCTCAATAAAGACTATAGTTGCACAATATTAAAGAAGGAGCAGCAAATATGTTTTTTTTTTGTTTTTTTTTTTGTTCAACCAGTGGTAGATCTGGAAGAATAATGCATGAAGCCCCATGCTGTTACGGGAAAATTACTCACGACGTGGTAGTGTGACGTCACAACCCCGAAAATGATCCTACAGCGGTTTCTCATTATTATTTATAATCATTTATTATTATTTGAAATAAAGTGCAAATGTAAAAATCTTCATACATGTTTAAATATTTATTACTGAATGACGCGTCATACATTTTAACCAGTTATCATTACAATTATTTAGTAGACGAGACAATTTTTATTTCTTTCTAACACAGCTTGTTCTCTCTCTCTCTCTCTCTCTCTCTCTCTCTCTCTCTCTCTCTCTCTCTCTCTCTCTGGATTTCTGAATACTTTTCCTGTGGCAGAATTCGGCTGTCACTAATTTGGTGAAAACCTCACAATATTACACATTTTTTCTTTTTTGTTAATGATGAGAAAACTTTAAAAAACAAACAAACAAAAAAAAAAAAAAACCCTTTACTTTATGTAGAGAGTCATCACTGTGGCTTTAAACTATAAACAGTTGTTGAAAGGACATTATTTACTGTCCAGTTTTACCCAAATGAGGATGAGGTTCCCTTCTGAGCCAGGTTCCTCCTGGAAGTTTCTTCCTCATATCATCTCAGGGAGTTTTTACTCACCACCATTGCCTCAGGCTTCTCATTAGGGATAAATGTTAGAGATAAATAGTAACTTCACTTTAATCTTGATCATTTTTTCTACGTCCATTGTTGAAAGAGCTATACAAATGAAATGAATTGAATTAATGATACAAAGTGCATGATGCATAATACATGACCCAAGAAGCACATTCTGTGTTCAGTGTTCATCACTAGAGGGCATCCTGAGCATGCACAGGAGTCTTGCTCAGTAATTGACTGCAGTGTTTCCACCCAAGGTCACAATTCAGTCTTTATTCTGTTGCACTGAATCACGTCCATTTTTACAGCCTCGTGAGTATGATAAGATGTGCTGAAACATGACTTTTTTTTTTTTATATAGCTCCAGTGCTTTTGCAAGTTTATTTCTTAAGAAGTGCTGTGTTCCTCTGGCATTCCAGCTTTGCTTCGGAGTCATTGATCTAATCAGGATATTGTCCCTTTGAACCATAAAATCTGTGTAGTGAGTGTGTGCACATAAGAAAAAAAAACCTCTCTACAAATGCACTCATAAAAAAAGGGATCTTCAATGGCTGTTGTAAGGTTCTCCATAGGGCTGAAGAATTACATCTTCAGGTTTATGATTACAGGGAGTGTATAAATCTATGATGAGCAAGAGAGTTTGTGCAATGTGAAAATTATACAAAAGATCACAACGTGTTCTCTTGAGGTCATGAGGTCCAGGTGGAAACAATGTCTAATCAGGTCATCTTCAAACAGCCTGACAAAATGAGACTTATTGTGTTTCCTGTGCTCATTTTAACACCTTGCATGTCACGAGAATCCGAGAGACATAAACATGCGGGTTTGTCATGTTCCAGCATTTCAAGGTTTCAGCAGACTGCAAGGACAAATCATCAGCCAGGCTAACAATATGGATCAGGAGACATTCATAAACTGCACAACTTTGAGAAAAATAATTATACAATATGATAGTAGTGTAGTGTATAGTAGTTAGTATAGTATGCTGTATAATTTTTATTGTCTAGTGCTTGTATGTATAATAATAATAATTATTATTATTCATTCATTCATTGTCTACCGCTTATCCAAACTATTCTTGGGTCACGGGGAGCCTGTGCCTATCTCAGGCGTCATTGGGCATCAAGGCAGGATACACCCTGGACGGAGTGCCAACCCATCGCAGAACACACACACATTCACACACACTACAGACAATTTAGAGATGCCAATCAACCTACCATGCATGTCTTTGGACTGGGGGAGGAAACCGGAGTACCCGGAGGAAACCCCCGAGGCACGAGGAGAACATGCAAACTCCACACACACAGCGGAGGCAGGAATCGAACCCCCAATCCTGGAGGTGTGAGGCAAACGTGCTAACCACTAAGCCACTAAGCCACCATGCCCCCCTTATTATTATTATTATTATTATTATTATTATTATTATTATTATTATTATTATTATTATTATTATTATTATTATTATTATTATTATTATTATTATTATTATTATTATTATTATTAATTTTATAACTTAAAATGCTTGTCATATATATGGTAATTTTTTTAAACAAATCTTTAGCAAAATATTATGTATACTTTCACTGTTCATGATCAGCGTGATGTTAAATCTGTATTTTTACACACATGCTCATTATTAATACTGATTTGTAACAGAACACGAAAAAATACTGCATGTCTTTTGTACTAATTGGTTGATTTTATGATACAATTTTATTCCTGCATCTAAACTGGATTTCTTTTCAGGATTTCTGGGTGTTTATTTACAATAAATACAATTACTGTGTACAAATCATCAAATGTACTTAATTATACAGTTAAACATATTTTTTGTTAAAATGCTTTTTGCATTAAAAAAAAAAAAAGCATACAACATTTTAGTGAAAAATAATGATCAGTCATAAATTATTCCAATAAAGTATACGCCATCAAAAAAAGAACAAAAAAAAAAAAAATGCAAGTCTGACCGTGTTGACGCTGCAGAATGAACACAATTAATGTTCGTGGTAAAGCTAGCAAAGTGTTTGTTTTCACCTCAAGGGTGTTCAGAGAATTAGTAAGGTTATGCAGCAGAAGTGTAAAGCTGTGAAGATGTTGAATGAATACAGAACACTTCTGGCATTTATTAGTTTTCCTGTTGTTTTATTATTTGTTTAATGCACTGAATTAGATTTGTGCATGTGTATATGTTGGACAGATTAAATGCAGATGTTTTTCTAATTATGTCGGTCTTCTGATAAGAAGATATCGATAAGATGGAGGACAGTGCAGGGGTGAAACGTCGGTGTCACCGTCAGGAACTGTATGTGTGTATTCACTATTTGCAGCCTGTCAGAATTTGCCTCAGCCTAAGTGAGAGTTAAAGATTATCCCAGTTCCTGTTATTTATAGGGGCTGATACTTGAGTAAGAGGCAGAAAGTGAGATGGCAGCATGACGGTAAGGGTGGTCAGACAAATAGCTAGGAACTTATTCGAAATTTATTACGCTGGAGCTAATTTCAAAGAAATATTAGAGGTGGTAAATGTAGCCAGGGACTTTTTGCTTTGTCATTCCAGAGCTCTTTATTGTGCATTTTATTACTTATAAGAATGTGCAAAACAAACATGATCTCAGTGGCTTGATTGTTGAGTCATTTTTTCAAATTCTGTGTTTGTTCATTGGTTTTTTTTATTATTTTTTTTTAAGTTTGTCCTTGCACAGGGACTTCTAGGCAATTACCTTCTAAACGACATGCCCGATGTACCCTGTTGTTGTCCCCGTGAGCATTTTGGCCTAATGACTTTGCTCTGAACTGGGTGGGAAGCCATTGGGTTTAGCAATGCTATGCAGGAAATGGCTGAGGCAGTCACGCTGAACAGGTTGACACTGTAGTCATTGCCCTGATAAACCTCGGCAACAAAACTTTATACAGAGCTTTAATTGGAAACAAATTGCCCCGGTGCAATAATCTGAAAAAGTCAGCGCAGACCTATAAAAGTGAGAAGAGCCTGAGTTTAAATTGTTTCGAGGGATACTGGCTGTTAACATTGCATTATCATAGAGAAAGCATGTTAAAGGTCACTTCCTTCTGTCAGTCTGCTGCTAATATCTAGATCTACAGCTCTCACAGCCTTTACTCTACACACAAAAACCCAAAAACAGCAAGTCTTTCCTGAATGTTTTGTGCTGAGCTCATTATCCTTAATATATCACGTACGATTTCCGTTTACAATCTCTACCCCTGACTAAAATGAGCCTGATTTCTGCCACCAGCATTTAATTAACTCACAAGAACGTAATCCTAATTGTATTAGTGTCAGTTGCCAGCTTGTTGCTCTCCTGTTTCTCTCGTTCCCCCTCTTTCTCCCACACACAGAAACCTTAGCCAAAGTCTTTATGGTCTTATGTCTTGTAATCCGGCCCCTTTTATTGCTCAATCTGTGAGCTGCCGTCAAGGATAAGGCAATTAGCTTATCACAAAGATGTGATTTATAGAATCAGCAAGTGACAAAAAACCTTGTGGTACCTCTGTGTGCTCTTTTAATCCTGTTTTTTTTTTTTATCTTTTTTTTTTAAAAGTATTTTCAGTTGGTCTTTGCTCCCAAACATTTCGAGCAGTGATGGGTCATTGGTTATGGGAGAGGGAGCTTGTTTTAGCAGGTGGCTGGGCAAATAAAACGCATAACTACAGTGCAGCAGTGCTTGGCTTTTGATGCCATTTTAGAAAGCCCTGGGGGGTCTGAGAACACCCTCCTAAAACGGTTTTGCTGGTAGACTTTGCATTGCATTTGTGTGTGTGTGTGTGTGTGTGTGTGTGTGTGAGTGTGTGTGTGTGTGTACAGCCCAGGGAGAGGTCAGGTTGGTGCCGGGCTCGTCGCTTTCTTACCTTATCTCAGGTAATATCCCAGCTCTGGAGGCATGTGATGTTGAGCAACTGGGTCATAAAGCGGCAAAACACTTTATGAGTGCAGCCTGGTCCCCTGCAGGGCTTTATTCACCCCAGCACACATAAAAATCCATAACACCTCAATATGTCTATGAAAACTCATTCTAGTGGTTTTTTTTTTTACATAATGTAGACATGATCAGTCGAAAAAAACCTTTTTTTCCCCCCAGATATGGTTTATTTTAGAAAGCTAAAATGTTTTGTCTTTCAAAGCTTCCATGTAGACTTCTGCCACACAAGTTCCTTTATCAGAATGGGTCTCAAGGAGATTCAATAAGCTTAATTATCCGAGAGACATTTCCGTAGAGGTCCAAAGATCGTAGAAAAAGGCACAACTGTGGGATCAAGTTTTGTTTGAAATGACCTACAGCTATTTCTGTGTGTTATGAGGGTGCTGTAAAAAGCTATTATCACATTTCTGAGGTTTACCTGTCCCTATCTCTGTCCATGTTCCTTTTTCAGTCTGCTAGACCCGATCCTCTCAGCAGGGGGGATCCAGCAATAGTTGAAGGAAGCTGGGAGTAAAGGTGTGTGTACAGTATGTTGCCTCTTCTCAAGCCTATCTCCGTGCTTCAGTGCTCACGGCTCCACTTAATGGCTCCCAACTACATTCTGGCCTTCCTGCAGATAGAAGGCAGCCAAGCACAACGCTGCTTAATAACTGCATCCTGAACGAGTGAGATCACATCCCATTATGCCCATGGGGGGTCACAGACACCAAAGAGGGGGCTGTCAGTGTGTGGGAATGTGTTTCTAATCTTATTTCTTTCCATAATAAATTAATGTTAATTAATTTATTTTAATGTTAATAAAATAACTGACTCAAATACTTTAAAGAGCATCCCTGGGGGAAAACAAGCTTTTTTAATACGAAGAAGCAGGAGCAGAGAGGGAGGGAGTGAAGGTGAAAGTGAGTAAGGGAATGAGTGTGTGACTGCATGAGAAATGAAGACAGCAGTAAGAGAGCGAGCGAGTGAATGGATGAGTGATTGAGTGACTGCATGAGCGAGAGAGTGAGTGATGAGTTAGCTATGCGTTGGCACTGTGTTGAAATGCAGATGAAGCAAGACTAGAGCAAAGGGGCTGACAAGGAGGGGGACAGGGTTGAAAGGTCAACCTGATGTCGCTCTCGGTGGCCAAAAAGGGACAGGTTTTATTTTCCATCAGGATGACTCCTTCGGCCGGGGGTTAATGCGCTGGCTGAGGAACGGAGATGTGTGACTGAATTCATTAAGGGACAAGCAGGGAAGCGTGGAGATTGTGGAAAGGACAGGAGACAGAGTCCACACAAAACACGGCACGTCCTCTTCCCTCTCTGTGGCCTCATCATAGTCCATCCAGGTGACAAACTCAAACAAAATGTTCAATGTTGGTTATAAGATCAACTCATATTCGTGTTAGGAATTGTGGATAAAATAAACCTTAGACTGACATTAATTCACGGCTGGTGACGATACAGGGACAGAGGGCACCTGAAGGTGTTTAAAATTTGTCAGAGGGACAAGACAACACGGAACATGATTGAGTGTGAAGTTTTTCTCTTCACTCATGCAATAATGGATAACTTCGTTGGGTTTCACATTAGATGGCACCGTGCCAGATGTTTGCTCAAGACTCATTTAAGAAGGACACTTGGATATAATGCTATACTGATCAAATTAGGAGATTTAGAAAG